>CAUYQV010062160.1:0-38181 GCA_963574575.1 Galagoides demidoff
CCAGTCAGCACCAACTCTCAAGTGGGAGAGTTCAAAAGGTCTCTAGCAACTAGATAGCAGAGGTCTACTGGATGCTCAAATGTGACTCATTCTAGGGCTCTGTGGAGTTAGAAAGGCCCACCCAGTAGCAGAGATACCAGGGGGCTAGTATCTCTTTCCCCACCTTGCACCTCTTTCACACCCAGTCACTGGTAACCCCACAGGCCTGTGGTCCTGCTCCCTCCAATTAGCAGATGTACCAGGGCTTTGTGCCTGCCAGAGTCAAAGGAAAGTCAATGCCACCACCCTCTACCACTAGCTGACTGGGGGAGCTGAGGCCTACCTGCCTCGGATACTCAATGGCAACTGGGGAGTATTCCACCTGAGCTTAGTCCAAAACTGAGGATAACAAGTCAGCAAATGATTTTTTCCCTCAGCCACTGCACCTTTGCCCCAGCTGCTCTGCAGCACTGGTATCCCTAAAGGGCAAGGTCTGGCTTCCTCTGGCAGTCCTCAGAGTTGGTGAGGTGTCTCTCCAAGATTAGACCCTGGTGGGATGCTCTACTGTTGCTTAACCTTTGTGGGAGGTATCCATACACAGCTCCCAGGTGGCCCCCATGGCCAGGGAAGGGCTGTAGTGGCTCCAGGAGTGCAGGAGGCTTGGCTTCAGCAGCAGGGTGGGGCACACAGTGAGTGGCTCTGGATGGGCGGGGCACAGGCACATGGCTCTGGCAGGGTAGGGTGGGCAGCAGTTGACTCTGGCAGGGCAGAGCACAGGGCTGGGGGGCCTTGGGCAGGGCATGCGGCTGGCAAGCCTCCTCCCTCAGCTGGTTTACAGTTTCATAGAGCCAAGCCCAATAGCCTACCCCCTTTGTCTGCACTACTGCTGAGCTCACTGGTTACAGTGCAGGTTTTCTACCAGGCCCTTGCAGTTCCCAGACCTGGCAAAGAACCATAGACATTCTAGTCTCTGCAGGGGTTAGGTTTCTGGACCATCAGGCAAGGGAGAGAAGGGTAGACTGGAAGTTCAAAATGGCAGAGAAAACGTTAGTTCCACCTTCGTGCCTGAGAAGAGAGTGCTCAGGATCACAGCAGGGTTCTTCTGGAGAAGTAGTACCTACTTCCTGCAGCTCTCTCCCATGGGGTAAGACGAGAGGTCCTCAGTTCACCACTTGCCTATAGAAAACCTACAGCAAGCTGAAAAAAAAAATGTCTTGGGGGAGGGGACAGACCCTTGTCCGGTAGGATGAGTTTTGTCCCTGCCATGTGCGTCTTGGCGTCACAGCTGGCCTCAGCAGAGGTGGTGTGCAGTTATCATTCTTCTTTCTCAGCTTGGCTCCCAGTCTTTACTTTATTGGGTACTTTCTGGTCCTAATCCTTCCCTTCGAACCGGAGCTTCTGTCAAAAGCTGGCTCCAGTCAGCCATCTTGCCCCTCCTCTGATCACTTTTTCAATTTTGTTGAAAAAAAAAAATTCAAGAGATTTGCAAAAGGATTTATTTCCCAGTCTTTAGAATACCATTCATTCCCTCATTTTTCTGGGACTTACACCAGAAATACTTTACCAGTGTTCATCAAAAGACCAATGATACTTGGTTTTTGGTGTTTCTTAATTTTTTCCTCTTACTTATATTCACCTTGTTTGATATATTCAGAAGTGATCAGGGATATTGAAATATAGCAAATTCCAGTATCTTTTACCAATACACTTTTTATAAAAATCCCTTTACTACATGTGTTAATCTTTTGATCGATACCTTACTTCACCCAATTTCTGGAAAATTTCTACCTAATATCATAACTAGTAAAGCCAGTTGTCAGAGTTATTACCAATCAACCAAATCAGACTGGCTTTCTGTCAGGAAAAAAAAAGTGTCTTTTTTTCTAATTCAAATAAATGTGTCAATACACAGTTTGAGAAATTTATAAAATATCTTCAATAAGGAAATGTATGAGAGATACAGAAATGATAAATAATGCAGAGTACATAAAGTACAAATGAATACATCTCATAAAAATAGTCAAGAATGAAGTCAAATTAAGATGATATGATACAGATCTAATTTTTACATTAGAAAAGTCTGTCTCCAGATAAGTACACTTAGAAATAATCAATATTAAATGTAAGTTTATAGCTTATGAAAGTAGCAAAATTTATGCATAAAATACAGACCGTGTAATTCTGAAAGTATTTAAAATGTCATCATTCTAGCATCAGAATATGTATAATTTTTGTTAGGATAGAAAATGTAAACATTTTATAAGATGGAGATTGCTCAATTGAAATAAATATTTTAACTGTCTTATCAAATCTAGCTACATGAAACCTATGAGAAACCACATCAAATATAAATTTCATTCATGGTTTTTATCTAGTTTAACTTAAAAATTGAGTTTGCATTAAAAAGACTCAATGGGAAATGACTTACTGCTTTAGCTATTCAGAAATGTTTATTGTTTCAGCTAATGACCTATCCTAGCAATGATGCTTGGGAATATTCTTTGCTTTGCTCTGATCAATCTCTTGAGCAACAAAATTTTTAATAATAGTTAAGGGGTTGAACAGGTGAAGTCATTAAAGGAAAATTACCCTGACTCTCTCTTGCTGTATAATATAGTTGACTTCACTTTCCCATCATTTTCAGTTGCCATGATTTATGACTAATACAAGTCCATGGAAACAGGAGAGACTGGAAAACCGATAGTGGTTTAATGTTGCCTTCCTTGATCACTGAAGAGGCTTTGACCTAATAACTATTTTGGATTTTTCTCCATTTGTACCTAGGAATTTCTTATAGGCAGTATACCATATTAATTTAATGGATGGATGGAGAAGTATGTCTTTCTCTCTTTTTTCTTTTAAGAAAGAACAAAGGATATTGTGAAAAAGGGAGAACAGGGAGTAGAACCTTCAGGGTGTGAAGAAGGGGTATTCTGGAAGCTGAGGATCTGGGAAGTAACTTTTAAAACCAACAGTACAAGCTCACCTCTTAATTACTTCTGGATCCAATAACCCCAGTTTGGTGACTACTGGCATGAACTAAATACAGTTATCAGTATATAACAGTTGCTAAATAATTGATAGCTATTGGCTATATTAAAAAGGAGGAAAAAATTATGGATCAACATTATGTAATTCGTTCTCAGATTTTAAACAACAGCCACCCTGAGGAGTTCTTACTACTACTATGCAGGAGCTTTAGCAAGATTGTCTTACTCACTATTGAACAAAAAGATGCCCATACCTCACCATTTTAATTTAGCCCAATTTTGTTGTACTGAGAAGTGCTATTTTACAAATTTAGAACTGACAGTTCAGTCTTACATCTATAAAAAGTCAGTCACAAAACACTCAGGAATGACATGAACACATTACCGTTGCCACCAGCATGGGCTGGAGCCAGTGCAGGAGACAGGGAGACTGTAGTGCAACTGTGTGCTGTAGAGACTGACACGGCTCTGGCTGCTTCAGGCCAGTGCGGGAGACAGGGAGACCATGGTGCAGCCGTGTGCTGTAGAGACTGACACGGCTGTGGCTGCTTCAGGCCAGTGCGGGAGACTGGGAGACCATAGTGCAGCAGTGTGCTATAGAGGCTGGACAGCACTTGGGCTGCTTCAGAGAATAAAAACACTGTGTCATCTCTTAAATCTCTTAAAGCCAAAGATTGGCTCTCTCTTAATCCCATAGTTACACATTTATTGAGGTAGAAATGTAGTTAGAAATCTTTTTAACTATAAATCATTATTAAAGCCATTTTCTAAATCATATAACTGAACTGAATCTGTTTATATGAGGATGAGTCAGACTAAAAGTACAGGAGTTCCCTGTTATCTGTGGGGGACATGTTCCAAATCCCCCACAGAGTGGACTCCAGAAACTGCAGAGAATACTAAGCCATATATATATAGAGAGAGAACCTCTGTAAGTTGACCACCTGCATGACAGAAGCAAACTGGTCAACATACAGAGGTCAACATAAGGAACTAGGCCTACTATACTGATATGTACATGTAGTACATGTCCAGTCTGTGACAAGCAGGTCAACTTAAGGAGGTGGTCAACTGCAGAGTTTTTACTGTATGATATTTTTTTCTATACATTCATATACGTTCATACCTATGAAAAAGTTTAGTTTGTTAATTAGGTACAATAAGAGATTAACAGCAGTAACAATAAAATAAAATAATTATAATGGTATACTGTAATAAAAATTATGTATATATAATCTCTTTCTGTGTCAGAATATCTTATTGTGCTATCCTCACCTGATTTTAGACCATAGTTGACCATAGGTAACTGAAATCATAGAATGTGAAACACTGGATAAGGGGGGACTACTCTGCAACTTTAAATAAACATTATGATAGATTTTTTAGGAGAGTGGCCTTGGAGAAGTAAAGTTTTCTTTTTTCCTTACTTCATCATTAATTGAGATATAATTCATTCAACTATATTACTTTCTGTTTTCTTTATTAATAAAATAGAAGTATGATTCTAAAACTTGAAAGATATATTGTAAAAATTTCAGACATTCATAGGATTTTAAATTAATAAAGCAAAAGGACTTCTTACCAGAATATTAAAAAACTAGTGGAATTCATTTTCTAGTTTTCAGTTAATATTTCATAAAAAATTCCAGAATAATTTTGTGTTCTCCCAAGATAATTTCTTATTTAGAGAAGCCTTATAAAACCTTTGGTGAAATTGCTTTTCATAAAGTAAAAATTTCTTTTAGTAAAAGATGATGAATGCGACTCAGACGCAGAAAATGAGCAAAACCATGATCCCAATGTTGAAGAGTTCCTGCAGCAACAAGACACTGCTGTCATTTATCCTGAGGCACCAGAAGAGGACCAGAGGCAAGGCACGCCAGAAGCCAGTGGTCACGACGAAAACGGTAAGTAGACCTCAACTATTGTTTTCCTTCTCTCTTTAAAGCATTATTATTTCCATTATTTTTTTCTCTATTATGGGAATCTATTCTATAGGGAACATTTTTTGAGGACTAATTTGTTGCAGGTGCTTATAGAGGGTAATCTATTAATAAAATAGGACATCATTGCGATAACAAGAATAAATTATTGGCTGTCATGTGCATAGTGGTAATGCCACCACACATGAACTACCTAGAACAGTGCTAGGATACCAGTTTCCATTTGTTCACATGGCAGCAGGCAGTAGAAATGAGAACTAGGATGACCCTTACTGCCCTATCAACTATTCTTTTAGCCAACAAAAACATTGTTGTCTGGGTCAAAATATGCTAACCTAGGGGAGATAATGTTTTTTCTGGATCTTCTGAAGTCCTCTCTGATACAAATAATCAACGTATAGAATAGGGAAAATGCAATAAAAATGAGTTCAGACTCTTCTCAAAAGAAATAGGCTCCTTCTGCCCACCACACACTATAAACACATGAAAATAGCATGCAAATGCTCCTATAAGAAGTTTGATGAACGATCTGTACAAAGACTAGGAAGTCACTTAAAACACATTTAGGTAGCCTGGCCTTGTGGCAGGCACCAGTAGTCCCAGCTACTTGGAAGCCTGAAGCAAGAGAATCGCTTAAGCCCAAGAGTTTGAGGTTGCTATGAGCAGTAATACTCACTCTACCGAGGGCTACATAGTGACTTTTAGGAAGGTGTTAAGATCTTAACTCTGATTTTATTTTTCCACAATTTTTAATTGAGCAGAAATATTTAGTGTTCAAATAATCAACTTTGAAGTTTTGGGAAGAAATAGAGAAAGATGACATAAAATTCTTTTCAATTTTTTGAAATAGTTGAAGGAGAATTTTTGTTAGTTCTTCAAAAGTTGTGTAAAATTTAGCAGTGAAGTCCTCTGGTCCTGGGATTTTCTTTGCTGGGACACTTTTTATTACTGATTCAGTCTCATTACTTGTTATTAATGTGTTGAGGTTTTCCTTCTTTCTTGATCCAATCTTGGTAGGTGATATGTGTCCCAGAATTTCTCCATTTCCTCTAAGCTTTCTAGTCTGTTGGTTTCTTCGCATATAGTTGCTCATAATAGTCTCTGATGATCTCTTGTATTTCTGTAGTATCAGTTGGAATGTCTCCTTTGTTGCTTCTGATTTTGTTTATTTGGGTCTTCTCTCTCTCCTTGGTTAGTCAGTGGTTTATTGATTATATTTATCTTTCCAAAACTTTTCATTTTGTTGTTCCTTTGTATTATTTTTTAAATCTTTGTGTCATTTAGCTCTGGTCTGATTACTTCTTTCCTTCTATCTACTAATTTTGAGTTTGATTTGTTCTTTCTTTCCTAGTTCCTTAAAGTACATCATTAGATTGTTTTGTTAAAATCCTTCTACTGATTTTTTTTGATGTAGGTATTTGTTGCTTCCCTTTTATAAACTTCCTCTTAGCAGTGCTTTTTCTGTATCACATATGTTTTGGTATGTTGTGATTCAGTGTTCATTTGTGTCAATAAATTTTTAATTTCTACCTTTTCCTTGATCCAGTGGTCATTCAGGAGCATGTTGGTTAATTTGTACATATTTGTATAGTTTCCAAAGTTCCTCTTACTATTCACTTCTGATTTTATTGTGATCTAAGAAGTCACTTGATATGATTTTGATTTTTTACTGTTTGTTGAGACTGGTTTTATGTCCTAACATATGGGCAGTCCTGGAGAATGTTCTCTGTGCTAATAAGAACATATATTCTGCAGCTGTTGGAAGAAATGTTCTGTAAATGTCTTTTAGATCCATTTGTTCTAAAGGACAGATTAAATCCAGTGATTCTTTGTTAATTTTCTGTCTTAATTATCTAATACTGACAGGAGAGTTTAAATATCCCCAACTGTAATTGTGTTAGGTTGTATCCTCTCACTTTAGATCTAATAATACTTTTTTATATACCTGGGTACTGCCTTTTGGGTTGCATATATGCTTAGAATTGTTATATGCTCTTGTTTAATTGATCCCTTCATCATTATACAGTGACTTTGTCTATTTTACTTGAAGTCTGTTTTATCTCATACAAGTATAGCTACTTCTGCTCACATTTGGTTTCCATTTGCATGCAACATTTTTTTCTACACTTTCACTTTCTGTCTTTATAAGTGAGGGGATTTACTTGTATGCAGCATATAGATAGGTCATTTTTTTAAGCTCCATTCAGCCTGTCTATTTTTTTTTTAATTTTATTGAATGGTAGCATATGCTGGCACCCAATGTTCATGGGACCAAATGGGCAAATTCTTGGCCTCCCAACAGCTTTCTCAGGTGACAGTAGTGGTAGCAATGTGCCAGCTGGGTGGGCACGTTCTCAGGCCCCTGGACACTCTCAGGTGTGGGTTGGGCGACAGCAGTATTAATGGTGAAACAACTTCTGGTCCTCCAGCAGTGTTGGAGAACTGGTGTTGGTCGTGGCAATACCAGGCTGAACAGGCTGGGCAGGCCAGTTCCCAGGCTTCCTAGTGGCTTGTGCAGGTGGGTACCAGCTGTGATTGTACCAGGTGGGCCCAACCTCAGGGCTAAGGAGTGGTTAGATGCCAACACTGTTGGTTGGGATGGGTAATCCTCAGGCCCTGGAATGGTTTCCTCATGCTGGGAGTAGGATGCAGAGCTGGGCCAAACAGACCTATCCTTAAATTTCCTTCTTGTGTGTACAGGCACTGGCTGTGGTAGATAGGAGCATGGTGATCCGCAGACCTCCAGCAAAATGCTCAGGTCGGGGCTGCAGCAGTTGCACTGTGGCCCTGCTACTGTGGAGGACAGGACTGCTTTTAGTGGCAGCAGGTATAGGCAAGTAGCTGGGAACATGCTTCAGCCTAAAGTGGTGGCTGTGGGCAAAGTGGCCTGTCTTCAGGGCCCTTGTAAATGCATGGCAGCTCCACAGCTCAGGGCAGGGGTTGCCGACAGTGGCTCCTGCTTTTTAGCTTCAGTGGTAGTAGCATGTACATGTGGAGGAATCTGTCCCTGGGGCACGTGAAAATGCACTCACCTCCACTGCTTGAGGTAGCAAGCACTACCAATAGCTCAGTTACCAACAGCAGCAGTGGCCCATGGGCAGGGGCTGTGATTAGGGCTCCAAGAATGTGAAGATTTAGGGACTACTGGACTGCTATGCTGGTCTCCCTCAATGGCCGCTTGCTGTAGCTACTCAGAGATTGGGGGTGAACTCCCTCTTTGGAGCAGGTTGCTCCCTATGTTAGTCTCAGGGCCCAAGAGGGTCTCTTTCATTGCAAAAATTTCAGAAGTCTGCAGTGGGAATGTGGACCGCTGAGGTCTCTCATTTACTCTTTCCCTGAATTGGGAAGCCTCTGCAGGTTTCTAGCTGATCCTGATACAGCAGGCTGCTTGGGTCCCTCTTCTTTGCTTCATGGGGTGCCTGTCAATCTCCTTTGAATTCCAGTGTTCTCTCTTAGATGATCTATTCAAAGTGTAATTATCTACTCATTGTTTTGGTTCTATTATGGAGGAGGTGAGTAGCAGATGCCTCTAGCCAACCTTTTTAAAGCCCCTCCCTCAATGTAACTGAATAGCTATTTAGAGTTCAAGTGCTCAGTCTATTATCTGCAGACTGGTGGGTAAGGCAGTCATTTAATTTATGTGGACTTCAATTTCAATGAAGTTGTTATATATGTTTATAAAGCATTTGGAGAATTTTATGAAATTATCTTTGGATATCTGTTTTTCTATAAGGAATTCAAAATGCAAGTAGAGATGATATTTACAATAGGATATCACTTAGGAACTTATTTCTTTAGAGAAATAAGTCAAATACAAAAATCCCCTCTTAGTTAAACAACAGTAATTGGCAAAGTGTTACATTTTAGGATTGTCAGGCTTAGACAGATCTGTGTAAAAACATAGTTCATTCAGTGAACTCTAATTTATCCATCTTGCCTTTGTTTTCTTTTTTTGACTAGGTCTCCTTCTGTTACTCAGGCTAGAATACAATGGTGGGACCATAGTTCACTGCAGCGTCAAGCTCTGGGGTCAAGTGATCCTCCTGCCTCAGCCCTCCAGGCAACCAGGACTTTGGGCACATGACACCATGCCCAGTCAATTTTATTTTTTCATTTTTTATAGAGTTGGGATTTTGCCTTGTTGCCTGGGTTGATTTCAAATGCCTCGCCTCAAGCTATCCTCCTGCCTTGGCTTCCCAAAGTGCTGAGATTAAAGGCATGAGCAACCACGCCCAGCCACATTTTTTCGTTTATAAAGTAGAAATGATATCATTGTATTGTTTTGAAGATCAAAATATAAAGTGGAATGTATAACCTAATATCTGGAACATAGTGTAGGGACTCAGTGAAACTTTGGAACTGTTTTCTAAAAGCTTAAGTTTATAATGTATGGTTTGTTTTATAGGAACACCAGATGCATTTTCCCAATTACTCACCTGTCCGTATTGCGACAGAGGCTATAAACGCTTTACCTCTTTGAAGGAACACATTAAGTATCGCCATGAAAAGAACGAAGATAACTTCAGTTGCTCCCTGTGCAGTTACACCTTTGCATACAGAACCCAACTTGAACGTCACATGACATCACATAAATCAGGAAGAGATCAAGTAAGTGAATGACTGTGAGAGAGTTACTAGCTTTCTAAATTTTGAGGACTCAGCCCTCAGTGGAAGGCTAGGGTTTTAATGTATTTAAAAATTAAAAGGACAGTACTTATCTATAAAAGTGAGAGTGATTATTTATTTGAAGTATTTGGTCATTTCTGAGTTTAAAAGAAAGTAAGAACATTATTTAGAGGTAACTCAGCATGTTTTTTTTTTTTTCAGGTAGGATCTTTGCATCTTGATAGAATTATTTTGCTTATACCAAAACAAATAATTCTCCAACTTTAGAAGATTTCAAATTGCATTCCACTAAAATGTTCAGTGTAAGAAAAATAAATATTAGTTATATAAACCACATGGTGCTAACATCAACCAGTGAAGTTTAATTTTTTTTGGACTAATGACTGTTTAATCTCAGCATAAGCTACTATGGGTTTTTTCCTATTAAAGGGGATTTGCCTCCTCTAAGAATCTAATGATTTATATTTTTTATTTTAAAGTCTCAGTTTTCATATGGTTTATTCTACTTCTACATCACTGTCCCCCAGTTTCTGGAAGTTACATTTAAACTGTCGAATTGTAATGGTAAGTTACATTTAAACTTTAGCACTAAGGATTGAAGCCAAAAAAGTTTTTGCCAGTTGTCCTTTTAAAAGCTCCTGATAAGTATCCACAACTAAATTAACTTCTACTTCACACTAACTTTAAAAATTAAATAAATATTCAACTACACAGGGTCTGTGAGGGTTTATGTCAAGGCTGGGATATATGTTCAGTTTCTTATACCCAAAGGATTACGAACATCTACACGCCCAAGTGTGTAAGAACTTTGTTCTGCGTATGTACCTAACAGAAGCCACATTTCCCATAAAGAACAAGTTAGAACATTTGCCAAGACAATGGCTAACTCAAACAAAAAAAAGAAAAAAAGAATAACAGAAAAAGAATTATTGAACAGGGGGTCAACCTGTTTGCTTAGGACTTTGGCAACAATACTCATGAAACAACAGGATAATGGGGGGAATGGCAATCAGTGAGAACAGAACCAAGATTTCACAAGGTAATGGTGAAGTCCATGAAGGAGCACTCAAAATTGGAGGGAGCACCATGAGCAGGAAGGAACTGGCACAGAGAACAAACACCCGCTGCTTACCTAGCACCCTACTGAGGAATCTCACCAGGGACAGAACTATGGTTCGTCTATCTCAGAGCCCTGATAGGACCACAGTGTAGGGAAGGCTTAGCAAGTGACCTACTCCTATGACATTTAGGAAGCAGACCCATTAGTAACCACTGCCTTGATATACAGTCTATGGTAGAGCCCTTGATGGAACAGGTGATGAAAGCAAATGGTGCCATTATGAAAACAAACAAAATCTCTGATGAGTATGAAAGCCAATCTTGTGACGATGTTTGTGCCAGGTACAAACATAATGGGTTTTATGTGTAGATGGGTCAGGCTGAGGTCAGGAAGGAGCTATGATGAATGTGGAGACCAATAATGTGAGGAAATAGAACTGGGAGGTCTGGGAAGCAATGTTGTGAGGCAGTAAACTAAAGGGCAGATTGTCTATCTTGCTGGCCTTTGAAAATCATACTGCAACTACAAGATAAGCATTTCCATGTTTTACTAATTTATTTATTCAACAAATATTTGGGTTTCTATTATATTCTGTGTTAGGTTCTGTTCTAGGTGTTAAAATGCACAATAGTGAAAAAGACAAAGTCCCTGACTATAGGGAGCATGTATTAGAGGGTGATAGGAAACACAAATGAAATAATAAACAGGCAGGAGCAAGAAAAATACAGCAGTGATGAAAGCTCCTAGTTTTTACAGGGTAGGGAGACCTTTTCTGGGAATGGGACATCTGAACTGAGACCTAAATAAAATGAAGGACCCAGGCCTGGAATGTCAGGAAAGGGCATTCCATTCAGAGGGAATGGAGTGAAACACAAGAAAGCCTTGAGGCCAAACCTGCCAGGTATGCCCTAGGAACAGCGAGGAGGCCAGTGTGAGTAGAGGGGAGAGAGGTGAGGCCAGTGAGGTCCTGGGAGCCACCTGAGGGAGGCCTTGCCATAGGCCAAGTCAGATAGGGAAGCCTGTTAAGGTTATTAGGGCTTTTTTTAAGAGAACATTGACTTTTGGGTAGAGAATAGATGAAAAAGACAAGAATAAATGCAGGAAGACCATTTAGAGCCTATAGCTCTAATCCAGGCTAGAAGTTCTGATGGCAGACACAGTGAGGAACTCTGGATTCAGAGTATATTCAGATAGCTTGCTGATGGATTGGGCAAGGGTATAAGAGAACAAGATGAATCAAGGGCAACTCCACGTTTTGAGGCCTGTGCAATAAAGAATGAATAAAGACGCATAGGAAACACAAGGGAAAGAGTCAGTTTGCAGTGGGGAAATTAAGAGTTTCACATCATGCTAAGTTTCAGATGCCACTGACAATATCAGAAAAGCAGTTGGCTATAATAGTCTGGGGTTGACTCAAGTGGCTAAGGCACCAGCCACGTACACCCAAGGTGGTGGGTTCGAACCCAGCCAGGGCCTGCCAAACAACAATGACGGCTGCAACCAAAAAATATAGCCAGGCGTTGTGGCAGGCACCTGTGGTCCCAGCTACTTGGGAGGCTGAGTCAGGACACTCGCTTGAGCCCAGGAGTTGGAGGTTGCTATGAGCTGTGATGCCATGGCACTCTACCCATGGGGACAGCTTGAGTCTCCTGTCTCAAAAAAAAAAAAAACAGTCTGGAGTTAAAGGCAGAGGTTTAGAGATATAAATAGGTATATAAATGCCATATGTTTGGTACTCTAAGCACAGATTTGGATGAAGTAGGGCCCAGCACAGAAAAAGTACTTATTCTCTTTCCTTCCTATGTAAAATACAGAAGGGAAATTCCAGATAGGATGAGCATGAAGCAGGTTTCAAGCCTTCAAAAAAGATAGAATCTTAACAGTCAGAATTAAAGGGAAATATAGCCAAGGAGTAAGAAATAGTGTAAACCAGAGCAAGGAAGAAGGGAGCAGCATGTCCAGCAAGCTGTGACTTGCTAAATTACTGAGGTGTGGCCGTCTCGTGGAGAACTGGTGAAGAATCACCCAGCAACTCACGGGCAGT
Source organism: Galagoides demidoff (assembly GCA_963574575.1). NCBI lineage: Eukaryota > Metazoa > Chordata > Mammalia > Primates > Galagidae > Galagoides > Galagoides demidoff. The sequence continues at coordinate 12,643 of CAUYQV010062160.1, forward strand.
CATCTTGGAATCGTAGACTCAGAATCTTTATTCAGGAGTGAATGGGAATCCTTCAGAGTTTCATGAGTAGGAGTTGGTACAGTTCAGTGTTTCTGTAAGATTAATCTAAGTGTGAAGACTACATTTGAGATATATAAAAATGGGAATTTGTTAAACCAGACATATTAGAATAGTCCACATTTGGCTGAAAAAAGAAGTATTTTTTTAGATCATCAGATTTAGAGTGTGTTTTAGAACTATTAAACATATATAGGAGGCAAGATAAAGTAATACTAGAAAAACCAGCCTTTCCCTTCTATTCAGGGACTTTGCTCTTCTGTTGAGTAACTGTGCATTAGAAAGATGATTAAGTATTCTCATCATCTCGGTTTCTTCTAAGACTCATTTTCTTTATCTTAAGTTAGGATGCAGACAGGATAATTTCTATCTCCTAGTAAAGTATATATTACTTTAATTTTGGTAAATACTATATTGTTTATAATAAAGTGTGACTCTGAAACTTTCAATGAGAATGTGGAAATTTTTCTCTATATCACAATTCTTTTTCCCAGCATCACCATCCTTTCGGGTAGTAAATTCAAGATTTAGTTAGATTTTTGTAACTGCTACAAATGGAAGGCTTTAAGAAATAACACAAGAACTGAGATTGCCTGAAACATTACTTCTAGCATAGTAGATATTCTTCAGTGAAGTTCTTTTGCTTTGTAAATAAAATACCAATTTTTTCTTACAGAGACATGTGACACAGTCTGGGGGTAATCGTAAATTCAAGTGCACTGAATGTGGAAAAGCTTTCAAATACAAACATCACCTTAAAGAGCACTTAAGAATTCACAGTGGTAAATATCGATTCGCTTTCTATACCCTGAATATCATAGCATGTGTGGTACTAAATAAATTCCTCATAGCATGAGATCCACATACATGATCAGGAACTCCTCACTGTTCTTTTAGGATAAAAACTAATATGGAGCAGCTTTCAGTAAATAATTGATATCTTAGTAGATTTTTTTTTTTTGGTAGAGACAGAATCTCACTTTATCGCCCTCGGTAGAATGCCATGGCATCACACAGCTCACAGCAACCTCAAAGTCCTGGGCTTAGGCAATTCTCTGCCTCAGCCTCCCGAGTAGCTGGGACTATAGGTGCCCGTCACAATGCCCAGCTATTTTTTGGCCAGGTTTGAACCCACCACCCTCGGTATATGAGAGGCCAGTGCCCTACTCACTGAGCCACATATGCCTCCCTTATATAATTTTAAATTAAAATAATTACTCTAGTAAAGGCATACAAACCTCATATTAAATAATTTTGAAAACAAGACAGAAACAAGTACACAAAGAACAAGCAGTGCAGAGGAGTTTTGTGTTCCATGATCTGGCCTAAATTTGCATTAGCTTTTGAAGCAGTGAGTGGCAGCACACTGTCAACTCATACTGAGCTCTGGACCATTCACATTTACAACTTGATTGAGACTCATTTAAATTTCAACATCTTATTTCTAGACTAGTGCTGTGTTATAATCTATGCCTCCCAACTTTGTATCATTTATAGATATGATGGATTCTCCTTCATGCAGTATAACAAAAGGACAAAATAAATATTACTCTAAGCTTTATTTTATTTTCCTTCTTCTACTCCAATTTCAACATTTGAAGAACTCTTTTGAATTAGGTATATTATTACCTTCAAATCATCTCTGCTAAGAAGACAGGCTATTAAAAATATATTATTGATGAAAACTGTTCAATAATATAGGAGCTAAAAATTGGTTTCTGTGGCAAGCTGACAACTTCTACTTTTGAGAAACATTAATCGATGTGTGAAAATAAATGAATGTTTTGGTAAGAATCTTGGTTGTGAGCATTTTCAAGTGGTAACTTTGGCTTATTTAAGGGTTAACCTCAATGAGCAAACAACACTTTTAGAAATGCAGTTCCAGAATAAAAGAGAAATCACCAACCTCAGGAGGCTGAGGCAAGAGAATCGCCTGGGCCCAAGAGCTGGAGGTTGCTGTGAGCTGTGTGACACCACGGTACTCTACCGAGGGCAATAAAGTGAGACCCGCTCTCTACAATAAATAAATAAATAAATAAAATTATATGAGAAAAATTAAGAAAGACCAACATGAAGTGAATGTATTAAAAAAATTAGGATATAAAGTCCTTTATATCCTGTTAGAAATGGACCACAAATTAGGCTCTAAGACTTAGGATGCAAAAATAAAACAGCAATCAATAACCAAGACCCAGAGTGTCTGTGAGTAAAAAGAATCATTTGCTAGAAAGGGACTACTATGCCTGATACTGAGTCCCCAGGAAACATTCCTTAGAGCATTGTAAAGAGGAAAGAGCAAAATGCAATGTATTGATGACATTATCCTCAGAAATATCTATAACATCATACAGCAAAAAATTTAATAGGTTTTTTTTTAAATCAATCGAAGCCAGTGATATTTTAACAGAATACAAATTATAAAAAGTATTTCTCCAAGGTGCCTTCTTGGGTTTAGGCCAAGCTCTCTGGTGGTCTAGCTTATTGGGAGGTTTTCAAGCATGCCTTACCCAAAGTGGCATCTCAAGACTGGTGCCAGTCTGCAAACCATTCGTTACTCATTACTGAAGAGATAAATACAAAAATTGAGAGTATTTATGAACTATTATACCAAGATACTGCTGTGATGTTTTATTGGTCCACAGCAGATTGGAAATCTAAAACAAAAGAAACCAAAAAAACAAACTGGTCCTTCATCACAGGTAGTTTTAAAAGCACTGTTTAGAATATCTAATAATGGATGAATTATATTTCCTTCAGGAAACCTCTTCAATTTTTTTTTGGATGAATTTTTAAAAGATGTTGAGGGTCAGGTCCAAAATGATACTTCCTACAATTACCTACATTGTTGCCATATCCTGATACTATAAAATTTTAATAATGAACCCTGTGTATAATCATGTGTGTTAATAATTACTTAAACTCTGAATGTAGGCACTGAGCTATGATGAGAAGGCTACCATACCTCTACTCAGATTTGAGACAAAAGAGCACCTGCCTGTGAGCTACTGTCCTCTCCAAAAAATAATTTTGAGTTTGTTTCATGGCCTTAGTAACAATAGCCTAGAAAATGTTTATTACATAAGATACAGCCAAACACCCACCTCAGCCATTTAAAAAAAAAAAAATCTCAGTATTTACTGTATATCCAGCTTTTTAGTAGTGAAACTTCCTGATGTAAACTCCAGCCTACACTAATTGCACATCTAAACTCAGTAGATAAACTAGTTAATATGCTTAAGCTATAAACCATACAGCTATAAAGTTAGAAACCAAGAAGTTTTCTAACAAACATAGTGAGTGACTTTGGATTTTTTAGAATTATTTGGTAGACTTTCTGGCAATGATAAAATAGTAAGGTAATTCCCAACAATAATGATGATAACTAGCATTTGTAATACACTTAACTATGTTCAGCTACATGTTAATTATTTGTATGTATTAACTCATATACTCCTATAGGGTAGATCCTGTTATTTCCTCCCTTTTACTGATGAAACAGTTGAATTTCAGAGTACTTAGTTAACTGGTCCAAGATCACTTAGCCAGTATGTAGCAAACTGGGGCTATGATGTGGTCACTGACTCCAAACTCATTGCCTTACCTATTATTCTCCTCTATCTCCCTGTTCATAAAGATTAATTAGTCTGTATTATAGATGTTTATCTTCCTAGTGTCTCTAGCAGGAAAATTAGCATGTAGTTAACCTAAAAATGTTATCAAGTAATTAAAAATGTTAAACTAGAGTTATACTAGAATATTTCTCTTGTTTTACCTCTGTTGGAAATGTTGACCTGATGCATTCTGAGTATTGAAATCCTATTCCAGACATTTCATTGGAAAGATATTGATAAGCTGGAGAATATAAGAGGTAGGTTAACGAGTAGGTAAGGTTCTGAAAACCACATCCTGTGAGGAGTGTTTGAAAGACCTGGGTAGATTTAACCTGCATAAGGAAAGTTTAGGGATCCATATGGCAGCTTTTTATCAATGTGAAAGGCTGGCTTATGGCAGAAAAGTTGCGTTTACCCCTGTGGCATGAGAAGGGGAGACTAGGCCAGGGAAATAGGCAGTTTAGCAAGCTGACTCAGCCTCTCCCTCAGTAGAACTGTTTTATAAAAGAATCACTAACACTTGATAAGCATACTAAGGGTTTTACTATGTAATCTCATATAACCTCTCTAACAGTCCACTGAGAATGTTTCTACATTTACACACCAGAACTCTGAGACTTGGATAGGTTCAGAAAATAGCATGTCACAGAGCCGGATTTGATCCCAAATCCTTGGTCCTCATCTGAACCAGATATGACCCTCTTGTGCAAGGCTGTCCAGTAGGTTATAACCTCCTATTTACTAAAGGAGTTGAAGCAGAGACCAGCTAATGTCAAGGGTGATGTGAGATGAGCTCTTTATTGAAAAGGAGGCTGTACTGGAAGGCTTCATTTTAATTCTTAAAAAGGAAGAGGGGAGATTTATTTTGATACTGAGTAGACAAATCAACATCACACTTCATTGTTCAGCAGTTGGCCTTTCATTCATCCGAAAGAGGCCTAAGGAGCATCTGTGTGACCTACCCTGTGGTAGATACAAGGGACAAATGGCAAGCAAGACCCGGAGGGTCCACCTTACTGACTCTTACCATCTGTAATGTGGAAATTACAAATTAATGAACTGTAACTATATAGGAACTAAAATGAAAAATTAGGTTTGTATAAATATATTCCATGGGCCTCACTGCTTTTCAACATTTTCTCCCAAAGTACCCCTGATGGCCAAGGAGAATAAATGGCTTGTACCCCTAGAAGTCTAGGGAGGCAGCTTGAGCAAGACCTCCTCAAGCAAGAAGCATCTTGACGTTGTGGTGTTTTTCTAACAATTGATACAAATGTTGCATTTTTTCTCCATGGTATTATCTTTTTTAATATAAAATTAATGTCTTTCCATATCCACTGTACAAAAATTGAAACTGGTCACTGCCCAGCTGCCCACAGTCGTGGCCATTGCTAACCAGAAAGTGCTTTGCATGCTCACTAGGACTCCATCTCGGGGGTCTATACATTCCCATTTCATAGGCCAATACTTTATAAGAATTCTTTATATTTAAAGTATTCCTTACATTAGGATAAGTCTTTTTCAAGAAAATTTATGTCTACAAGAATTTTTATCAATCAAGGGATGATATTCATACTTAGTAAGTCTTGTGGGGAGATTTTCCTTTTTCTAATATTAATTTCTCCTATAGATGGTTAACTAGAGTGAAATATATTAAATTATGTATGTAGTTTGGTGAAACAAGATAAGAAAAAAATTACTTGAAAGGGTAGACTATAATTATTTTTTGGTTTTGAGAATTATTTGAAGTTGTAAAGGTTTTATATGTGTGCTGAGAAGATTCCCTGATTGGTTGGCATATGTAGTTCAGACTAAGGTTTTACTAGTGTTTATAACATTTTTGTAGGTTTTGAACTTATAATAATGATTCTAAATAAAATAGTATTCCAAGCATGTAGGGAGATCTCCTTTTTAAAATTGCTATTGCTTATTTTAAGGAAAATGTGGATACAAAAAAATTATATTTAATAATTCAGTGAATATAATTTTTTTGTTTGTTTGTTTAGGAGAGAAGCCATATGAATGCCCAAACTGCAAGAAACGTTTTTCCCATTCTGGTTCCTATAGCTCACACATAAGCAGTAAAAAATGTATCAGCTTGATGCCTGTGAATGGGCGACCAAGAACAGGACTCAAGACATCTCAGTGTTCTTCACCATCTCTCTCAGCATCACCAGGCAGTCCCACACGGCCACAGATACGGCAGAAGATAGAGAATAAACCCCTTCAAGAACAACTTTCTGTAAACCAAATTAAAACTGAACCTGTGGATTATGAATTCAAACCCATAGTGGTTGCTTCAGGAATCAACTGTTCAACCCCTTTACAAAATGGGGTATTCAGTGGTGGTGGCCCATTGCAGGCAACCAGTTCTCCTCAGGGTGTGGTGCAAGCTGTTGTTCTGCCAACAGTGGGTTTGGTATCTCCCATAAGTATCAACTTAAGTGATATTCAGAATGTACTGAAGGTGGCCGTAGACGGTAATGTAATAAGGCAAGTTTTGGAGAATAATCAAGCCAATCTTGCATCCAAAGAACAAGAAACAATCAATGCTTCATCCATACAACAAGGTGGCCATTCTGTTATTTCAGCCATCAGTCTTCCTTTGGTTGATCAAGATGGAACAACCAAAATCATCATCAACTACAGTCTTGAGCAGCCTAGCCAACTTCAAGTTGTTCCTCAAAATTTAAAAAAAGAAAATCCTGTCCCCACAAACAGTTGCAAGAGTGAAAAGCTACCGGAAGATCTTACTGTTAAATCTGAGAAGGACAAAAGCTTTGAAGGGGGAGTGAATGATAGCACTTGCCTTCTGTGTGAAGACTGTCCAGGAGACCTTAACGCACTTCCAGAACTAAAGCACTATGACCTGAAGCAGCCTGCTCAACCCTCTCCACTCCCTGCACCGGAAGCTGAGAAGCCCGAGTCCTCTGTCTCATCAGGTACTGCAGATGGCAATTTGTCCCCCAGTCAACCACCTTTAAAGAACCTCTTGTCTCTTTTAAAAGCATATTATGCTTTAAACGCACAACCAAGTGCAGAAGAGCTCTCAAAAATTGCTGATTCAGTAAACCTACCACTGGATGTAGTAAAAAAGTGGTTTGAAAAGATGCAAGCTGGACAGATTTCAGTGCAGTCTTCGGAACCATCGTCTCCTGAACCAGGCAAAGTAAACATCCCCGCAAAGAACAATAATCAGCCTCAGTCTGCAAATGCAAATGAGCCCCAGGACAGCACAGTAAATCTCCAGAGCCCTTCGAAGATGACAAACTCTCCCGTTTTACCAGTGGGATCAACCAGCAATGGTTCCAGAAGTAGTACACCATCCCCATCACCTCTAAACCTTTCCTCATCCAGAAATGCACAGGGTTACTTGTACACAGCAGAGGGTGCACAAGAAGAGCCACAAGTAGAACCTCTTGATCTTTCACTACCAAAGCAACAGGGAGAATTGCTGGAAAGGTCAACTATCACTAGTGTTTACCAGAACAGTGTTTATTCTGTCCAGGAAGAACCCTTGAACTTGTCTTGCGCAAAAAAGGAGCCACAAAAGGACAGTGGTGTTACAGACTCAGAACCAGTTGTAAATGTAATCCCACCAAGTGCCAACCCCATTAACATTGCTCTACCTACAGTCACTGCCCAGCTGCCCACAATTGTGGCCATTGCTGACCAGAGCAGTGTCCCATGCTTACGAGTAGCTGCCAATAAGCAAACCATTCTGATCCCCCAGGTGGCTTACACATACTCGACTACAGTCAGCCCTGCAGTCCAGGAACCACCCTTGAAAGTGATCCAGCCAAATGGAAATCAGGTAAGCAATGAACCATCCTGAACCTGGCTAGTAAAATGCTAGTTTGACTAATTTCACTTAACTCTTTCTGATAAAAATCAGTCACTGTAGAGCCAACTAAGTCGGTACCAACTGTCACAGCATGATGTCTTCTGTAGTTGGCTAATTCAAGATCCTTTTACCCTTTTAAACTTCGAAATGTTATTCTACTTTGAAAAATGATTTATTAGCCTCGGCTAAATATCTATCTGAAATTAGAAATAAAAGAGGAAAGAAAAAATAATAATGGATTTCTGTTTCTATAGCCAAATTCCTAAAATTAGTAATAGTTTCTGCCTTGATTATGATCATTAATGAATAAAAATGTGTTCCTTCCCATTCATAAGTTCACTCCAGGCAGATTTGGCTATCACTTTGATGTACTAACACCTCTTTTCATAAAAGGCTTTAATAAATAAGAATAAAGTATACAGTGAACGTATATAGTGAATTTACTGATTGTATGAGCTACAGATAAAATCTTTAGTCATAATTAATATATATGAGGAAATATGGCTATGAGCCTCTCTATATGGGTTTTCTCTTTCACGATAACTAGTGTTAACCAGAACAATGTTTATTCTGTCCAGGAAGAACACTTGCACTTGTCTTGTTCAAAAATCTATGGTAGTTTTACATAGAGCTGTCATATGTCTTATTGTCAAGGCTCTTTCTGTGCCATTAATGTTGATGTTTCCCTCATTTTTCCATCAATTTCTGAAAGAATCAAATAAATGCTAGAGATAAATTTGATCTTTCATGCAAATATTTGCATAAAATAATAATTTCAGTACCCTGCTTAAATGTATATTTGCTGCTTTTGTTTTCCTTTAAATATTGCTCCTGATTGGGTTTTCTACAATTATGATAACTTTTTTTTGCAGTTTTTGGCCGGGGCTGGGTTTGAACCTGCCACATCCAGCATATGGGGCCAGTGGCCTACTCCTTTGAGCCACAGGCGCCGCCCCAATTATGATAACTTTTGAGAAAAATTTTCACATGACCAGTGAAGTCATCTAAATTTTTAGTATACAGAACACTTTGGATGCCTTTGAATAGGAAAAGAGTGACCCTCAACATTTCACATAATCACATGACTGGCCCAAATAGCAATGAAAACAGAGTCAAGTTACTGCAGAAGCCATTGGCAACTCACAGATGACTCAGACAAATGGCTGCACCTCTCCTGCCTTATGAAACCGTAAGAAATGTTCTGGAAAAGCCTTCAACTTTTACAAAATTTGTGGGCTTAGAGGCAATAGAATTCAACAATCTAGAAAAAGCAAAAAGATCTCAGAAACTTAATTCTTCAACAGGTTCCCTGCAGGATTATTCTACCTACAAGACAGCCTGCTGCCCAAAATTATCTCCTTGACACAGCCTGAATGTTTTATATTCCACTGGAGTTCTAAAGACTCATTTTGACAAACCGATATTCCCATTTAAAAATGTAAACCCTCCTGCATTGCTTTTCCATCTCATTACAAAAGCAGAGCAAACCTCTCTCTTTTCAAGTAGGCCATGGAAGTTAGTTCCAAGAATACTGACGTTCTGGGGGTTACAATTTAAAGACCAATTTAAAAAAGTAGAATCTTGATTTTTGCTTAAGGAAACACAGAATTAAAAAATGAAGGTAAATGATGCAGTTAGTAATGAGTGATTAAGAAGCATATTCACAAGCTAAAACTTTCTGCAAATTTCTCATTTCTCCATTTACATGGAACCAAGTAAATTTTGTTACTATGCATTTTAGATTCTTTCTTTCTGCTGTCTTCCTGTCAGTACCAGTTTAGACGTGTATGTTTTTCTGAAGTTTTGACTATATCCTTTCCAGCCTCACTCTTGTCTATATCAACCCCACTATGATCTACCCCCACTCTTGCAGCCCACGCACAGTGCTGTATGCTTGCTTTGGTCAATACATTCAAAGTATAAGTCAAAGTAATTCTTTAACCCATTTTTTTTATGTCTCTTATCTTTTAATTTTAAATTAATTTTTTTTATTCTTTTATTCCTTTAGGATGAAAGGCAAGACACTAGCTCAGAAGGAGTATCAAATGTAGAGGATCAGAATGACTCTGATTCTACACCACCCAAAAAGAAAATGCGGAAGACGGAAAATGGAATGTATGCTTGTGATTTGTGTGATAAGATATTCCAGAAGAGTAGCTCATTATTGAGACATAAATATGAACACACAGGTATGTCAAACGTACTCTCCTTTTTTAAAGTGCCTGTGATACAATATACTGAAAAATGCTAGAATAAAAACTAAAGTTCTTAGAATTAATTTTCTTATTGTTTTCTACTTCTTTGATGTTGCCACATTCATTTATCTGCCCACTTCTACCTAGTTCTTAAGGTGTATGCCTTCATTTTTGTTTTTTGCCCTAAATATCCCTTTACTGACTTAATTCCTTCGGGCTGGCACAGCATTTATTCTGTCCATATTCATTTAAAATAAAATGTGCTAGTATAATAAAAAACATAGTATCCACTAATAAAAAACTATGGCACCAGTGGGCTAAAATGATAGGGAGACAGGATCTGTCTCCATGAAATAAACAGCTGCTTTGGAAGCATGTAGCCTGCTGTCCTGGAAAGTTGCACGGTACTGTCCTTGTCACTTGAAGATGTCATGCAGACTTTCTGTGTTTACAGAGAATAATGCTTATGTCCCTTTCAAGTCTTGGGTACTGTGATTCTTTCACAAAATACACATTTAGTGGGCTATTTGAAAGGGATCTTAGCATCATTCTGCTAACAACTGGCTCTCCGAAGGGTGGAGGAGACTGATTTGAAGTATTTGCAGGTTTTTGTGACATGAATACTCCCACAGTGGCTGATTTCAAGCTGGGTGATGTCAGTCAACTTGCAGGATTCCTAAAAATTTAGCAGTAGACTCTGTCCAGCCAGTAAAGACTGACTTCAGCACACCCTGTGTCTCTCCAGCATGGGCTGCTGGAATGGCTTGAGCCGTTTGTCATGAGCTCTTACAACCCCTGCCCTTTCTTCCCTGCCCCACCATCAGCCATTTTGGCTGTACTATTCTTACCTTTCATATTTCTATCAACTATTTTAATTCATTTCCAACTCTTGTGAGAAAAGATACACAGACTTTTCCTCCTTCAATCTGTAGATTAAAAGATACCTGCAGTGACACTTGGACACTTCTTAGAGTTAAAGCTAATATTACAATAGGCAAGTTGGATCTCTCAAATAAGCCCCTTGTCACTCATTCCTCTGGTGGTTTTCACGGGGATCTCAGAAAAATTAGAAAATCTCCTTTGTCTTCAGGCCCCAGTAAAATATTAGCAAATACTAAAATGAAAAATACACTAACCCTAAAAATCAAGAACATGTGTGCATTTGTTAGTGCTAACTGGGTGATAGCAGTGAAACTGGGTATTATCAGTCCTGAGATGATCACCAGGCAGGTTCGTCCCCTGTCTAGGCAGCAGCATTCCTCTACCCTCCAGGGGCGAAACTGGTTTCTCAGGGGTCAGAATAATCTGACAGTGGTTTGTGGTTTCTCAGTGACTTTAGTATATACATTACATGTATATGAGTTTTATCATCCGTTAAAGGTCTATATGAAGCATGAAAATTTCATTGGGGATAGAGGTTGTGACTAGGAAGAAAATGTCTAACAGGGTTCTGGGTTGGGGAGTGATAATGAAAAAACCAAGTTGAGACGAGCCCCCGTCCCCTCCTGCCCAGTACCTTCCGGGAGCTTCGCTTGCTCAGTTTTGCACAGTGATGTCCTGATGCTTGTATTGTTGGCGTTTCAACCTCATACAGCTCCTCCGTTGGCCTTTTATCTGCAAAGCAGAGTATAGGATACTACATTGGGGGGTATAAAGGACAAACCAAATGATGTTACAAAGAGTTCTGGACCTGGAAGGTTTTTTTATTTTTGTTTTTATGAAAGGAATAACTATTTCCTCTCCACAAACTGAAGTGCCCCCAAAGCCTTATAAGGATTTAATTTGCATAATGCCACCATTTATTTCAAAGCTGTGTTCTTATTTTGCAGGTAAAAGACCCCACGAGTGTGGAATCTGTAAAAAGGCTTTCAAACACAAACACCACTTGATCGAACACATGCGGTTACATTCGGGAGAAAAGCCCTACCAATGTGACAAATGCGGAAAGCGCTTCTCACACTCCGGGTCTTACTCTCAGCACATGAATCACCGCTACTCGTATTGCAAGAGGGAAGCGGAGGAGCGCGACGGCGCGGAGCAGGAGGAGGCGGGCCCCGGGGTCCCCGGCGAGCGCGGCGCCAGGGCATCGCCCTCGCAGGGGGACTCGGACGAGAGGGAGAGTTCGACAAGGGAAGAGGACGAAGACAGTGACAAGGAAGAAGAGGAGGAGGAGGAGAAGGAGATGGAAGAGTTGCAGGAGGAAAAGGAATGTGGAAAACCACAAGGGGATGAGGAGGAGGAGGAGGAGATGGAGGAGGAGGAGGCAGAAGAGGCGGAGGAGGAGGAGGGAGGAGCAAAAACTGAAGGTCCCGTGCAGGCCGAGGCAGCTGCCGGCCGGGCGAGCAGCCTGGAGCAAAAAGTAAGCGAGGATAGTGAGCAAGTGTCTGAAGAGAAAACAAATGAAGCCTAATAGTTTTTCTAGAAGGAAAATAAATTCTAAATTGGTAATGAAGTTTGTTCTATATTACCCATGCTTTTCATGGAAACACAGTAACCTGTATGCTGTGATTCCTGTTCACTACTGTGTAAAGTAAAAACTAAAAAAAAAAAAAACACAAAATACAAAAAAAAACAAAAACAAACAAAAAAAACATATAAAAAAAAAATCCAGGTGTGCCTGAACTTCAGACCTAGTAATTTTTCATGCAGTTTTCAAAGTTAGGAAAAAGTTTGTAACAAGAAGCAGATTAGAAAACTTAAATGACTCAGAGAACAAAGATTAACAGGTTAAAGGAAACTGATTAGATGAGCATCTGGCATTGTCTTCTTTTATCAGTATTAATTATCATTCTTATGTTGGTTTATTCTTAAGCTGTACAATTGGGAGAAATTTTATAATTTTTTATTGGTAAACATATGCTAAATCCGCTTCAGTATTTTATTATGTTTTTTAAAATGTGAGAACTTCTGCACTACAAAATGCCCTTCACAGAGAAGTCTAATGGAGTTCCAAACCGTGCTAACTACCTTTTATAAATCCAAGCTAGAAGGTAGTGATTTCTAATATTTAGATGTCATAGTAGAGCATATTATCATTTAAAGTGTATTGTTAGCCTTAAGAAAGCAGCCGGTAGAAGAACTGAAGTTTCTTACTCATGTCGTGTAAAATGGAGTTCACAAGATTGTCATTGAGTTCTGATTGCAGGGACTAACAGTGTTAATACTGGTAAGGACAGCGAAGTCGTCAAAATCAGTGTCTGTGATTGTGTTTGAGTACGTGGTAACAAATATGAAGGATATGACATGAAGCTTTGTATCTCCTCTGGCCTTAAGCAAGACCTGTGTGCTGTAAGTGCCATTTCTCAGTATTTTCAAGGCTCTAACCCGCCTTCATCTAATGCGTGGCCTACAATAACTAGCATTTGTTGATTTATTGTACAAATTCCCAAATAAAACTTAAAACCACTGACTCTGTCAGAGAAACTGAAACACTGGGACATTTCATCCTTTAATTCCTCAGTATTCATTTTGCGTTAATTGACTTTCAGAGTTTCTCTACAGAAACGAAAGGGAAATTTTCTAATCTGCTTTATCCATGTACTGGCATTTCAGACATGGACATGCCATCGTTATTTGGCTCATAACTGTTTCCAAATGTTAGTTATTATGGACCCAATTTATTAACAACATTAGCTGATTTTTACCTATCAGTATTATTTTATTTCTTTTAGTTTATAGATCTGTGCAACATTTTTGTACTGTATGTCTTCAAACCTGGCAGTATTAATACCCTTCTTACTGACATATGTACTTTTAGTTTTAGAAAACTTTTATATTTATGTGTCTTATTTTTATATTTCTTTATTTATTACACAGTGTAGTGTATAATACTGTAGTTTGTATTAATACAATAATATATTTTAGTATGAAAATTTGGAAAGTTGATAAGATTTAAAGTAGAGATGCAATTGGTTCTCTTACATTGAGATTTGATTTAACAGTGTTATGTTAACATTTATACTTGCCTTGGACTGTAGAACAGAATTTAAATGGGAATGTATTAGTTTTACAACTACAATCAAGTCATTTTACCTTTACCCAGTTTTTAATATAAAACTTAAATTTTGAAATTCACTGTGTGACTAATAGCATGATATGCTCTGCAGTTTTATTAAGAGATTAGCCTAACCATAAAACTCTCATTTCCTTAGTAAGCCAAATTAGGATTACCTTATATAAACAGTGTTGGGAACAATGTTTAACATTTTGTGCCAATTTGTTCCTGTATTCATGTATGTAAGTTACAAATCTGATTCTTCATTTTTAAGTTCCTTGTTACACCATGGTCATTTTCTAGTTTTTTACCAGACTCCCCCATCTCACAATAAAATGCATCAACAAGCCTGATTTGCTGTCATTCTTTGAATCATTATCAGTATTTTCTCTGAAAAACTCTCCGTGACAGACGTCTTTTACTGTCATCCACACGTGATTCCTCCTGAGCCGAGTTTGTGTAACACTAAATGTTTCAGACACTTATCACTAAATCATGGATTATCTTATGGCTAAATGTTTCTGGACAGGTTAGAGTTGAGTATAGGCTTCCTCAGACACTTTTCCTTCTTCCTGAACCCCTTAACACCCTACTTCCAATCCCATGCCTTCTTGTCCCTCAGGACACTTCAGGAAAGGCTGGGCTAGATGCCTCTCTTACTCTCCCGTGACTCCTGTGCCTTTCTCATCAGAGCTCTTAGGCTGTTGCTTAGATCCCTTCCCCGCCAGGAACAGGGACCATGTCTGCCCTAGTCATGCTCACATTCCCGCTGCCTAACAGAGTGCTTGGCACTAGTTGGTACAACAACTAGTCTTTATGTTGAATAAAAATAAACATTTGTGGTGGCGCCTATGGCCAGCACCATATACTGAGGGTGGCAGGTTCAAACCCAGCGCTGGCCAAACTGCAACAAAAAATAGCTGGGTGTTGTGGCAGGCACCTGAGTCCCAGCTACTCGAGAGGCTGAGACAAGAGAATCGCCTGGGCCCAAGAGGTGGAGGTTGCTGTGAGCTGTGACGCCACAGCCCTCTACCAAGGGCAACATAATGAGATTCTGTCTCTTAAAAAAAAAAAAGTGTATAAAGTTCAGATATGCATTCACTACTCTTTTTTGCTTCTTATCCCAGAATATATATATGTTAAATGATTTTCTTTTTAGATATTACTAGCGTATATCACATCTCATTGTGTAAATGCCTTACACTATCTATGTTTAAGTTCAAGCTTAGCCTTAAAGAATATGAATATAAAATATCTATAAGACTAATGTACATTTCATAGCATGATGGGAAAGAAAGGGAGGGCATGAGATCTTTTAAATCTTTGTGAAAACTTTAAAATAGCCTTGAAAAGGACACTATTAAAGTGCAATGATTATATTGACATGAATATGTAAACTTAGAACAGATTTTACCTCTTCAGACAATGAGAGAGGAAGATTATTAGGAATATACATATATATGTACATATATATACATATAGCCATTGTCTATGAACTAAAGAAAAAATCAGAAGCTCCTCTGCTCTAGTGAGCAAAATATTTATTCAACAACAGCCGAATACACATATTTTTCTAACAAAACACGGGATGTTCGTGAAGAGGTAGCATATTATGGACCATAAAACAACTCTCAAGTTTAAAAGGATTACCAACAAATTGTTTTCTATGATTACAAAAGAATTAAGCTAGAAATCAGTAGCAGTACCATATCTATAAAGTCCTCCAGATTATTGGGAAATTGATTAACACATTAAGGAGCCCAAAGGGTGTTAAATATTATAAAATGTGAACAAAAGGAAAATAAAACATACCAAAACTTACAGGGTACAGTGAAAGCAGCATGTATGAGAAAATTTATAGCACTACATGCTTAGAGAAGAATGAAGGACTCAATAATATATGCAAAAAGAACAAAATTATTAAACAGAAGCAGGGAAGGTGATAATAAAAGAAATAAATGGCAGGGTGGCACCTGTGGCTCAAAGGAGTAGGAGTAGCTCCTTATGCTGGAGGTTGCGGGTTCAAACCCAGCCCTGGCCAAAAACTGCAAAAAAAGAAATGGCATAGAAAACAAAACAAAATAGTAAACCAGGGGCACTGGAATTTAATATTTTGAGAAGACTAGTAAAAATAGATCAAAGAAAAAAGAAAAGACACAAAGTAACCAATATCAAGAATGAAAGAAGAGATATCCTTACAGATTTGACAGAGTAAAAGAATAATAAGGAAATATCATGAATTTTATGCCAATAAATTTGAAAACTTTGATGAAAACAACGCATTTCTTAAAAGACCCAAATTACTAAATCTCAAGAAGAAATAGCTTACATAGTTTAATACCAAGTAGATTAAATTTTTGTTTAAAATCTTCCCACAAAGAAAATTTCCAGCTTAACTGGTGAATTCTATCAAACACTTAAGGAACTTGATACTGTTCCAATTCTACACAAACTCATCCAGAAAAATAAGAGAAAACACTTACCACTTCAGTCCGTAAAGCCAGCATTAGCCTGATATCAAAACCAGGCAATGACATTACAAGAAACATATACGTAGATGGAAAAATTCTTAAGAAAATATTTGGAAATCAACATGGCCCATATATCAGAAGGAAAATACATTATGACCAAGTGAGATTTATCCCAAGATTACAAGATTTTTTGAGCATTTGGAAATCAATTACAGAAAAAAAAAATAATAACAAATGCTCCTCAATTTACAATGGGGTTAGTTACATCTCAATAAACCCATCGTATTGAAAATACCATAAGTTGAAAATGCATTTAATACACCTACCAAACATGGCTTAGCCTAGACTAACTTAAATGTCCTCAGAACACTTAGCATTTGCCTGCAATTGCACAGAATCATCTAACACAAAGCCTATTGTATAAAAAAGTGTTGAATGCTGCACACAGATGGGCATTTTGTAGACATGACAGGCTGCAGAAATCACAAAACACAGTATACTGTAGAGTATCAGTTGTTTACCTTGTGATCATATCTGTAGAAATTGACAGGTCAGTTCTCTACCTTTGTGGAAATACAAAGGAATTAGGTAGGCAAAACAATTTTGATAAAAAAGAACAAATTTGGAAGACTTTTAATATATGGTTTCTGTCTTTTATAAAACTACAATAATAAAGACAGAGTTGTATCAAGCATTATAATAGACATAGAGATCAAGAAAAGAGTCAAGAGGCTCGGCACCTGTAGCACAGTGGTTATGGCGCCAGACATATACACCATTGCTGGAGGGTTCAAACCCAGCTCCAGCCAGCTAAATAACAATGACACCTGCAACCAAAAAATAGCCTGGCATTGTGGCAGGCACCTGTAGTCACAGCTACTTGGGAGGCTGAGGCAGGAGACTCGCTTGAGCCCAGGAGTTAGAGGTTGCTGTGAGCTGTGATGCCACAGCACTCTACCCAGGGGGACAGGTTGAGGCTCTGTCTCAAAAAAAAAAAAAAAAAAAGGTTCACTTTGGAATAAAAGCCAACATTACATTGATTTGAGATCTTCAAAACTCAGAATGTTGAAGTTTAAGATTAAAAATAATTTGAATGGCTCAGTGCCTGTGGCTAAGGCGCCAGCCACATATACCTGAGCTGGCAGGTTCAAATCCAGCCCAGGCCCACCAAACAACAATGATGGCTGCAACAACAACAAAAAAAAGTAGCCGGACATTGTGGCGGGCGCCTGTAATCCCAGCCACTTGGGAGGCAGGAGAATCACTTGAGCCCAGGAGGTAGAGGTTGTTGTGAGCTGTGATGCCATGGCACTCTACCCAGGGCAATAGCTTGAGGCTCTGTCTTAAAATAATAATAATAATAATTTGAATTTAAAATGATTCCTTAGGGCTGGGTGCAATGGCTCATACGTATAACCTTAACACTCTGGGAGGCTAAGACGGGAGGATCCCTTGAGCTCAGCCATTCCAGACAAGGCTGAGCAAGAGTAAGACCCCATTGCTACTAAAAATAGAAAAAACTAGCTGGGCTTTTAGTGGGCACCTGCAGTCCCAGCTACTTGGGAGGATGACTTCAACCCAGGAATTTGAGGTTGCAGTTAGCTATGATGATGCCACAGCACTCTACTCAGGGTGTTAGAGTGAGACTAGCCCCTCCCATAAATGAATAAACAAACACATACATACATACATACATGGCGTGAACACACTGCTAACTTAGTAGACCGGTGTCCCGGTGTCCTTGGGCTCATCTAACCAAGGGAACTTGTTAGAGCTAGAGTAAAATTTGATCAAAACCATCATTTAACATAGAGAATTGATGTACTTTCAACTTATAAAATGGCATTTGCTCTTTATTTTAATTGAGTGATGGGTGGGGCATAATGGCTCACACCAATAATTCTAGCACTCTGGGAAGCCAAGGCAGGCGGATTGCTTGAAGCAAGGAGTTTGAGATCCCCATCTCCACAAAAAATAGAAAACTTAGTCAGGCATGGTGGTGTGTGCCTGTAGTGCCAGCTATCTGGGAGGCTGAGGGAGGAGGATCGCTTGAACTCAGGCATTTGAAGTTGCAGTGAGCTATGATGAGGCCACTGTGCTCTAGTCCAGGCAATAGAGCAAGACACCGTCTAAAAAAACCTGAAGCCTAAAAATAAATTGAGTGAAAGGTGCTGATTAGGAAAACTTCAAATTTGCTACAACCAGGCTTCCTTAAAGCTCAAGGTCAACAGCAATGCCTGCTGCAGCCATACCCTGGTCTAATGAGTTAACAGTGTGTTTGCACCAGAACTTGACCTTGCCTTGTGCCATATATTGGTTTTTCGGTTGAAAGATAATACCCATGAACTCTAAGTATCTCTCGACATGAGTGAAATTTAGGCTTGCTTAAAAGTTGTATCCGTTAACAAACTTAAGTTGAAAGTACATTAATTCTCAATGTTAAATGATGGGCTTGAACAAATTTTCCTCTAGATCTAACATGTTCCCTTGGTTAGTTGAGCCTAAGGACACCCTGGTCTACTGAGGTAGCAGTGGGTTGGTGCAATGTATGTGCCTATGTGTTTATTTATTTATTTATGGGAGGGGCAGGTCTCACCCAGCCCAGGGCAATGTGTTGTTATGGGTCTGTCAAGAAGTTTGTATCTTCAGCGGCCCCAAACACGTGAGGCCAGCCTACAAACCTGAGCCAAGACATTGAGAGGGTTGTGGTTTGCCACTTCTGCTCTAAACACGTGGATGCAACAGAATTTGTTCATCCTCATGGGGGTTTAATAGATTCTCCCCATGACACCTCCTGCAAACTAGACCATTAAGCATAACAGAGCCCTTATTATGACTATGGATTTAGTAATGTGACAAACAAATTGCCGTGGATATAAACCTTGAGATGGCTTCATGTGCTTTTGCAGCATGTGGGATTCTCCTTGCCAAGCCATTACACATGCAGTATGCTTCTGTAATTAAAACGAGTGATTCCCTTTGTCACCATGTATTGCATCATTTCCTGGTGTAAAAACCTTCATGGCCTATGATAACATGCAAGTTGTGGTCTGGGTGCAGCTCCTCCTTGACCTTCCTTCATGGCCTTGCCTCACCTCCGGCTCCTACAGGAATCTTAGAGGCAAATAGTCTGCACACTCTTCCCTCAATGTGCTGTCCACCTTCCTGCCTCTGTAGTTTATGAAGCGTTGCCTAGAAGCCACCTTCTCCTTTCTTCAACCTTGGAAAATCCTTATAATTATTTGAGGCTGTGCTCAGACATATCACTTCTCTAGAAAGCTTAAAGGGGGTCTTCTGAATTACATTAACCCACATTGAGCTCTGCAGGACACCAACTCCACGATCTTTTTTTTTTTTTTTTTTTGAGACAGAGCTTCAAGCTGTCCCCCTGGGTAGAGTGCCAGGGCATCACAGCTCACAGCAACCTCCAACTCCTGGGCTCAAGCGAGTCTCCTGCCTCTGCATCCCAAGTATCTGGGACCACAGGCGCCCGCCACAACGTCCAGCTGTTTTTTTTTGGTTGCAGCCATCATTGTTGGCTGGCGGGCCCGGGCTGGATTCGAACCCGCCACCTTAGGTGTATGTGGCTGGTGCCTTAGCCACTTGAGCCACAGGCGCCAAGCCCAAAGTCAACCTTTTTTATGGCCCTTGTAGTGAGTTAGAGAAGATTGTTGCTGGAGGAAGTCTTCAGGTATTAAACTGTGTCTTTGCAGTTATTCTTCTTAGGATGCAAATAAGATTCATGTCTTTCAATTTGACTTTGTGTTTTTCCAGTGTGAATGCTTATCTCTTTTAGTTTCTAACCTAGGACCTTTACTCAATCCTTCTCTTTCTAAACATACAATCAATCAATCCACTGTGTCAGACTAATATCATAAGAGAAACCTGTGACCATGGGAATTCCTGAATGCATTTATTCTCTCTCTTCACTCACACTGGCTCCCTGACCCCGGGAAATTTGTTTATGCTGTTCCCTCAATATAAAATGATACTCCTTCTCCTCCTCCTCGCCAGGTTAACTCCTATCACTTACTCAGAGAAACCGTGCTTGTCATAACTGAGTTGATCCTTCTTTTATCATCTCTCATAGCTTTTCCCTGCTCCTTTGCAGAACTCTGTATGTTTGTGTGATTATTTAATAGCAGCCTGACTTCCCCTGGACCCTGATCTCCCTGAGATAAAGAATGATTGTCTTTACTATCGCACAGAATATGAAATTACATGTACTGTATATGATTTAAACCCTTTACTATGGCTGGGCATGGTGGCTCGTGCCCATAATCCTCGCACTCTGGGAGGCCAAAGTGAGTAGATTGCTTGAGCTCAGGAGTTTGAGACCAGCCTGAGTAAGAACAAAACTCCATTTCTATTAAAAAATAGAAAAATTCTAGCCAGGCATTGCGGCAGGTGCCTATAGTCCCAGCTACTTGAGAGGCTGAGGCAAGAGGATCATTTGAGCCCAAGAGTTTAAGGTTGCTGTGAGTTTGATGCCACGGCACTCTATCCAGGGTAACAGAGGGAGACTCAGCCTCAAAAAAAAAAAAAAAAATTAAAAAATTAAAATGTGACTCCCCCAAAGTTGTCTGGTTTACAGATTCCCAAAGAAAACTGAAAAGAGAATAAGGACTACCAAATAAAGGAAAACTTTTTGCTGATTTTTGAAGAACATTGGAACTGTGTTGGCCAGTAAAACTCTGGCATAATCGTACAAGAAAAAAAGTGATGCAAATGAAATCAATGCTAAAGTAGAGTAGCTATGACACAATGGAGATATGGCAATGATAAAAATTATGAAGAGCTTAGATTTAACTGATGTAGAAAATCCAGATGAAATAAATAAATTTCCAGAAAACTATAAAATGCCCCAAAGGCCACAAGAAGAAAGAAACATATTGGATAGACCAATAATTATTACAGCAACTGAATTAAAGTTTCCAAAAAGTATCTGGGGCCCAAAACTTATTAGGGGTGGTTTCCACCAAATTTTCAAGGAAAATATAATCACTGTTATGTGCTTGATTCTGAAATTGGATAAAGAGAGTACAAGAAAAGTAACAGTTCTTTCTACTTATGAACCCTAAACAAAATATTAGCTACCTGAGGACACTCATTATTGATGCTAATGTTCCACCATCAAGAAAGGTTTTTCTTGGATATTTGAGCATAATTTAGCATCAAAAAAGGAGGCATGGTAAGTCTTTAGTAAAGAACTAAAGGGGAAAAAAAAAAAACGTGATTACAAAAACATCTGCAAAAAAGCAGAAGATAACATCTAATACCTACTGATAATTTTTATTTTCAAAACAAATCTCAGAGCTAGGAAAATAGGAGGACTTTTGTATAGTGACAAAAACTAGATACTAAAAAATAAACTCTGCAACAAAAACATCACACTTCAGAGGAAAATCTAAATATTCCCTTAAAGATCAGAAACAACTACCATTCCCGTTACTACTTAATATAAATCTGGAAGTACTGGCAATCACTGTGAGATAAGAAAAGGAAACAAGAGCTAAAAGAATTTGAACAGAAGAGATAAGACTGTCCTTATTTTTAGATCTGATATATAATCTACACAGAAAACCCAACAGGGGACTTCCAGTTTCCACATGTAAGAAGCTTAGAAGTCATGACTCCACCTTAAAAACAAGCAAAAAGCTGAATAAGCTGAAAAATCGATAACTCTTGTAGATCCGTAAGAGAAGTGAGGTCACAGGGCAAACCACTGCCTCCCAAGCTGGGGAGACGTGTAGGCAGATAGAATCACAGCAAGCCAGACCAGAATCAATGCCAGGGCAGGAAATCCTGAATTGTAATTCACGAACAGCTGGAGCCTCAGCGGTGACAAATCTAAGAACTGAAAACTCCAGGGGGACCCAGTCCTAAGAAGACTCCCACACATTTGCCAATTTTACTTCCAGAAACTTTGACCAGGTTCTTACAGTAAATATCAGAGAAAAATCCCTTTGCTCTCCCAGCAGGGGGAGGAGAGAAGGAACCATTTCGAAATATGCCAGAGCTTCCCATTCTGAACAAGATCAGCTACCAAGGAGAAAGTGATTAGCCAGAGCCTAACCTGTTGGGATTTTATGAGAGCATAAGTGACCGAGGGTAATCCAGCTTACTCCAGCCATCCTTAGGAGAAGAGAAGAGAACTGTCAAGTTCACAGTCCAGAGACACAGGCTCATTAAAAGACTGAAACCTAACTTCGGGGCTATCCAATGCTTCTTCTCCCCTAGATCACCACTTCACAAGGCCTACTTTCAGCACTGTCTTTTATCAACTACGCTGTGGTCAGCTGTTGAGAAAAAAAACTACAAGGCATAATAAAAGGCAGAAAACATGGTTTGAAGAGCCAGAGCAAGCATCAAAACAAGACTTGGCAAAGATATTGAAATTATCAGAGAGATGGAAATCCTGAAAAAGGACCATGAAAAAAAAATGCTAGAGATCAAAAACACTGTAACAGATATGAAGAAAGCCTTTGATGGGCTTATCTGTAGACTGGACATGATCAAGGGAGGGAAAAAAAAAAATCTCTGAGTTTGATGATCTATCAGTTGAAACCCCCAAAACTTAAAAGTAAAGAGACAAAGACTGAGGAAAAATAGAACAAAGTATCCAAGAACTCTGGCACAACTACCAAGGGTATAATATGTACAGAATCGAAGAACTACCGAGTGGGAGAGAAAGAAAAAAAAAAAAAGAACAGAAGGGATATTTGAAATAGTAATGAGTGAGAATTGCCTCAGACTAATGTCAAACAGCAAACCACAGACTCAGGAACCCAGAGAACACCAAGAAGGGAGGGTGAATGCCAAAAACCTACACCGAGGCATGTTATTTTCAAAGAAGATCAAAGTAAAGAAAAATAGCTGAAAGAAGCTGGGGGAGGGAGGAACCACCTTGCACACAGGGGAGCAAAAATAAAAATTATATACAAATTTTCCTCCAAAACCCTACGTGTGTCCAAGTAAAAAGAGAGTAGAGTGAAATATGTGAAGTGTTGACAGAGGGAAAAATGTAACAGAGAAATCCAGGCTTTCTCAGAGAAACAAAAAAGGAAGGAATTGTGTCCAGTAGAACTTCCTCGCAAGAAGTGTTAAAAGAAGCTCTTTAGAGAAGGCAAATTATGTGTCAGAAATTGGACCTACATAAAGAAAGGATGAATAAGTGCAGATAAAGTAAACCTTTTATTTTCTTATTCTTAATTGACGTAACAGATGATAGATGGTTCAAAATAATAATAGCAACGGAGCGAGGTGGGGGAATAGGAGGTCCCAGGCTTTATTAGTCTCCACAACAAGTTCGAGTAGCAACTATCCACAGACAGGAACACCTTGGTGAAAACCCCAAAACCTGGAATTAAGCCTGAGACACCTACATAGACCACAGAACTAAATAAAAATTGCATTAGAAGGGTTAGAGCCTCTTTGGAAAGAAGTCTGGAGAACCCTCCAAGAACTCAAAATAGACCTACAATTTGATCCCAGAACGAAAAAAAAATCATTTTACCACAAGGGTATTTACACTAGAGTTTCGTTTGTTTGTTTGTTTTTTCAATCATTCACTATTTATTAACTGACCAGATTACAAAAATAATCAGGGCAGATACTTTAGTTCATTCTTCTAATAAGCCTATTGATTTGGTCTTCCCTGTTACCAGCATCTCCACCTTCTATAAAGTGGGTCCTTTTCTTCATTCCACCCCATGGAAACGATAACTGGAAGGAAGTTTTTGCTTCTTTGAAGCGTTTTCCAACAGTATAGATCTTGTGAATCAGATCCTCCATGCAGATGATCCCATATTTACCCAGAGACTGAGCAATCAAGCTGTTATGAGTCAATGCAATTCGCTTCTTACCGATTTTGCCATAACCACACTTGTAGATTAGCTCATTTACTGACTTCAGATTTGGGTACCCCCATGCAACATACTGTTCTATAATCCTCAGCATGTTACCTGAAGCCTTGTTGAGCTTAACAAAAGTTCCATTGAAGATCTGGCGAAGGCAAAGAAGCTGTAATACCTTTCTGACCTTTGGACTCACAACATTGATTCCTCTGATCTTGTTGACAAACACCAATATGGGTTCTGCAGGTACATAGAAGTTGCCAGCTTTTCTTGCCAACCTTGCCATCCAAATCTCAGTTCTGTACATCTGCCTATATTCCTTATAATAATGCTTAGCTTTTTTATAGATAACCTTCCTCGCCTTTTGAAGCATCTTTGGGGCACACTTCTGTCTCGGATGCTTGATCTTCATCTCTGCTAAATTCTTTTCCTTTTTCTTAAGGGTTTTTCTGGCATAGCATCTGGCAGGAATCATCTTTTTCTTCTTTTCAACACCCTCCTTGGTTCCAGCTGGAAAAGAGGAAGCAACACTACATGGTTTATCGCAGCTTAAGTTACAATCGCCAAGATGTAGAATCAACCCAAGGACCCATCAACCCATGGATCAGTTAACAAACTGTGGCATAGGTATACCATGGAAAAAGCCATAAAAAAAGATGAAGACTTCACATCTTTTGTATTAACCTGGGTAGAGTTGGAGAATATTCTCTTTAGTAAACTATTACAAGAATAGAAGAACAAATATCCAATGTATTCAATACTAATATGAAGCCAGTAGTCAAACTAATACAGGATAAGAAAACACTAAATTAATTCAAGTTGGGGGAGGATACAGGAGGAGGGAGGTGAGAGGTTTGGGCCCCAAAATGAGAGGTTATTCTGAGACATGAACAAAAGGAAATGGATTTCAGGTTCTGTGTGGGCAACGTGGCCTTTATTCTCTCTGGTATAAGTGGGCTGAGGTCAGAAAAAAAGTCAGCATGTGGGTTAAGGTGAGGTGGGAATATAAGAGATTGAGGGGTAGGGATTGGCCCACTCGTTCCTCCCTCCATGGGAAGGTTCTATTTGGGCGGGTCCCTACAGTCGGCCCTATCAGGAGGTGGGGGATGTGTATACTGTCACAAAATGGGCACAATGAAAGGCTACATGGTACATCTCCTGGGTGAGGGGCACAACTACAACAGGGATCTTACTTAACAGATGCAATCACTGTAACCTAATTGTTGGCACCCTCCTATTAATCTGAAATTTTTTTAAAAGCAAGTTATAAAATAAAAAAAATACATATTGCTTCACATTAAAAAATATATATAGGGTAAGAGAAACAGTCTCATTTTGACCATACCCTCCTCCCAAGTTGGCACAGTTTCACAGAGAGGAGTCCCTGGAGCCCCCAGTTTATACACCGGGAAAAGAAAACAACAGGTGGAAATCCAGCTTCCCTAGCACTCTGAGATGCTTCCCAGGAAGCCTACTCTGGTCTCACATCACAGAAAATGCAGAGGGAAACA
>CAUYQV010062161.1:0-10154 GCA_963574575.1 Galagoides demidoff
GGCACCTGTGGTCCCAGCTACTTGGGAGGCTGAGGCAGGAGACTTGCTTGAGCCCAGGAGTTGGAGGTTGCTGTGAGCAGTGAAGCTATGGCACTCTACCCAGGGGGACAGCTTGAGGCTCTGTCTCAAAAAAAAAAAAAATTTATTTAGAGTGGCACCTGTGGCTCAGTGACTAGGGTGCCAGCCCCGTATACCAAGGTGGCAGGTTCAAACCCAGCCCCAGCCAAACTACAACAAAAAATAGCCGGGCCTTGTGGCGGGTACCTGTGGTCCCAGCTGCTTGGGAGGCTGAGGGCAACAAAGTAAGACTCTGTCTCTTAAAAAAAAAAACTTATTTAGGTACATGTAATGGGGTTATTTTTTACAAATGAATTACAAATATGTATTTTTAAGGTTTCCCATTGTCAATTTCTAGTATGGTTAAATTTATAACCTACGTAAACCAAAGTTATTTCGAATTCCACTAACTCTTAAGAGTATTAAAAGGTCCTGAGACCAAAAGGTTTGAGTACTGAAGGCATGATAAGAGGTGACAATACACCCACTCACCCATATATCCCAACCTCTTCCTATCTCTGCCCTGGAAGACTATTACTGCTATTTATGTCACAGAAATTTCTAACAGTTTAAACTCTCTAGTGACCAATAAAGAAATCTAGCGGGGTGAAAACTGGACAGGAAATTAAAGGCAAAGAAATTAAGTGCTCCCCTTTCAGTTAAAAGGCTGCCATTCTAATAAGAAAGCAAAATTCTAGGCAATTAAATAAAATATGTTGCAAACTGGTGGCGCCTGTAGCTCATTCACATACACCAAGGCTGGCAGGTTCAATCCCAGCCAGGGCCAGCTAAAGCAATGACAACTCCAACAAAAACAACAACAAAAATAGCCAGGCATTATGGTGGGAGCCTGTGGTCCCAGCTTCTTGGGAGGCTGAGGTAAGAGAAATGCTTAAGCCCAAGACTTTGAGGTTGCCGTGAGCTGGGACGTCACAGCACTCTACTGAGAGCGACACAGTGAGACTGTCTCAAAAAAAAAAAAAAAGCCAGGTGTTGTGGGGCACCTGTAGTCCCAGTTGCATGGGAGGGTGAGGCAAGAGAATCAGTTAAGTCCAAGAGTTTGAGGTTGCTATGAGCTGTGACGCCATGGCACTCTACCCAGGGCAATAGCTTGAGATTCTGTCTCCCCAAAAAAAAAAAAATGTTTCAAACTTAACTAATGTTCCTCCATGTTTATGCACTAAGCAATAATTTATTGCTTTCATATTCCTTCCATAGATGCTTGAAAATTCATACAAAACCCTAAGCAATTCAGTGCAAAACTAGATTCTCAGAGATTGATATAATCCACTTATCCTCAATGAAAAATTTAAACAATTTCATACTACCTTCATCTTCAAACTGTTCTCCCACCAAAATTGATGCCTGTGCAGAAAATGCCATACTTGCATATTAAAAAGACAATGCAAGGCTTACTATGGATAAAAATAGAATTAATTTCTGAGTCATAACATTTCTCACAATTTCTGTAACATACAAAGTAAAAAAAAAAAAATTATTTAAATTCAACAACCTCAGGCCAGCATGGTGGCTCATGCCTGTAATCCCAGCATTCTGGGCAGTCAAGGCAGGAGGATCCCTTGAGTTCAGGAGTTGAAGACCAGCCTGAGCAAGAGTGAGACCCCACCTCTACAAAAAAAAAAAAAATTAGCTGCACATGGTGGTGTGCACCTGTAGTCTCTCTCAGCTACTTGGGAGGTTGAAGCAAGAAGATTGCTTGAGCGAAGGAGTGTGAGGTTGCCGTGAGCTATGATCACACCACTGAACTGTGCTCTAGCCCAGGCAATAGTGAGACCCTATCTCAGAAAAAAAAAAAAAAAGATCTCGGTGTCCAACTCCTCAATGTACCACTCTAAAAGGAAAGAAAACTGAAAACAGGCTAACTTTTTTTAGTTCTTTAGCAGTCATTTTACTCAGATACACTGCTCAGACAGAAAAACAACTTAGTTCAATAAGGGAGGAAAGGCTGCATAAATTACTTTGTTTAATACTGGAAATTTTCTTGTCATCAAAATATTTTCATAACTCAGTACTAAATTGTAAATGACCATTTAACTAAGCTCTTAGGAAGGCTCTGGGTCCTCTGGCCTCCAGGCTAGCATCTATTATCCCAATTACTTCACTTTTCAGGTATGTTTAGCATTTAATCATCCCATAATAAAAGAAACCTTATAAGAAAAAAAAACCCACAGGCTAAGCACGGTGGCTCACTCCTGTAATCCTAGCACTCTGGGAGGCCAAGGCGGGTGATCAGGTGAGAAAGGAAGTTCGAGACCAGCCTGAGCAAGAGCAAGACCCCATCTCTAAAAAATAACCAGGCATTGTGGTAGGCGCCTGTAGTCCCAGCTACTTGGGAGGCTGAGACAAGAGAATTGCTTGAGCCAATGAGTCTGAGGTTGCTGTGAGCTATGATGCCAGGGCACTCTACCAGGGGGCGACAAAGTAAGATTCTGTCTCAAAAAAAAAGAAAAGAAAGAAAGAAAAAGAAAAAACAAAAGAAAAGAAAACCCTGCCTCAATGCCATTTCATCAGAAGACTTAAATTTAATGCCCTTCTCCTTATTCCTCTACAAGTAGTAGTAGTCCAGGAGTGATGTCATGGAAAACAGCTTCCCTAGCCTTTAGAGATTGGATCCAGAGAGAATTCTAGGAAAGGCCTCTACTGGGGACTAAAACCCCAAATCTTCTAAGTTACATTCCAACATGAAATTGCAAATATTGTAATGTTAGCATTTTAGTTATCTACAAGAATTACACAACTAAACTAAACCTTTCGGAAGGTCTTGATGTTATGATACAGATTTCCTGCAAATATTTAAAGTCTATGGTGCACAATCATTAACTAAGTTCAAAGATCTTATCAAAGACAAAGGATAACTTTTCTATCAATGATTCAGCCAGGAGAGTTTTAAGGATCTTACACTAAAAACAGAAAATCTGGCCAGGTGCAGTATCTCATGCCTGTAATCCCAGCACTTGGGAGGCCAAAGCAGGTGGATTGTCTGAGCTCACAGTTTCGAGAACAGCCTGAGTAAGAGCAAGACCCCATCTCTAAAAATAGCTGGGCATTATGGTGGACACCTATAGTCCCAATTATTCGGGAGGCCGAGGCAAGAGAATCACTTGAGCCCAAGAGTTTGAGATTGCTATGAGCTATGACACCACAACACTCTACTGAGGGTGACTGAGACTCTGTCTCAAAAAATAAATAAATAGGGCAGCACCTGTGGCTCAAAGGAGTGGGGCGCTGGCCCCATGTGCCGGAGGAGGTGGGTTCAAAGCCAGCCCTGGCCAAAAACTGCAAAAAAAAAAAATAATAATAATAAAATAAATAAACAAACAGGACTAGACACCCGATGGTGCGGCCACATGCTCCAGGGCTAGTGGGTTCGAACCTGGCCCAGGCCTGCTAAACAAAATAAATAATTGATTAATTTTTAAAAAAATGGCTCAGTGCCTGTGGCTCAAACTGTGGCTAACGCACCAGCCACATACACCTGAGCTGGTGAGTTCGAATGTAGCCTGGGCCCACCAAACAACACTGATGGCTGCAACCAAGAACAGCCAGGCACTGTGGCAGGCACCTATAGTCCCAGCTACTTGGGAAGCTGAGGCAAGAGAATCGCTTAAGCCCAAGAGTTGGAGGTTGCTGTGAGTTGTGATGCCACAGCACCCTACCCAGGGCAACAGCTCAAGGCTCTGTCTCAAAAAAATAAAATAAAATAGAAAATAAAAAACCAGAAAACCTGACATGTATTTTGCCCTTCCTAGTTTCTTTATTCCACAGTTGACATTTCTAATTCTGAAAAGGTCTTCCATTTTCGGACCAGCAGCAATACAACATATACCCATGGAAGTCTTTCCGATGATGCCTAAACCAATATTAAAAATAATTGTCTCTTACTACTTTTTCTCTTGTTGCTGCTGTTCCTCGAAAATCAGCTACTCTCTCACCTGAAGGCCTCTCTACTTGTTATTCCCTCTGGCCGAATCACACTATCCCCAGACACATATGGCTCCCGGAAGGTCTTTAGTGTCATCTTTTAAAACTGCAAAACCCTACCCACCCCTTCAATCAGACAATCCCTATCTGCCTCTCTGCGGTAAATATATTAAATGGTGATACATGCTATTTATTTTATTTATTTACTTTTTACTTCAGTTTTCGTTTTGCTTTATTGACTATTTTAGCTCCAGCATCTGAACAGTGCTTGGCACATAATAAGCGCTTGATAAATATTTGTTGAACAGACAAATTTAATATTCAAAACGTTCCACGTTCTATAACCATCCTGACTTAAAGATGAGAAAAATCAAAGCTCACAAAGGTTAGGTATCTTACCCAAGGCTATGATTATTAATGACTTGTGAAGCTGGGGTCTGCCTGACTTCAGAGCCTTCAATATTAACCAGTATTCTATAATGCCTCACAAACGACTATCTTTCATTTCTTTTCAATAAAAAAATCACCACATGAGCCACAGCATTCAAATTCAGAAAAAATATATGCTAATAAATTAATCTATCACCCGCCCCCAGCAAGCTAAAGATTCCTTCTCCATACAGTTAACAGTTATTCACTCTCAAAACATTTACACTGGGAAAGGCTAAGCCTGACAACAGGCCAGAGTAATATCACTTGTGGGACTTCTTATTCAAAATCAGAAAAAAAATGTCTTTAAAGGTACTAAAATATAAAGCTTTTTCCTTTTTTCTGTCTCTTTTGACTTGTCGCAGTTTATTTGCTGTTTAACGTTGGTGAATGAAAAATTAAAAATTTAAATCAGCATGAATTTTACCGTTCACCTCTATATTGTACAACGCCAGTTTTACATGTGGGTTATTAAACCAAGCATGAGACCCTTCTGATCACCCATGAAGCCAAACCTGCCATGGTTCCTAGATTTTACCCTAGATAACCCAAATCAAGGCAGAGAGAAGGCCAAACCTTGAAATTCCCAATAAAGCAATGATTTGCCAAAATTTTATCTTCAGGACAAGTGATAAATCCTATCTATAAAAGCAACCACTTTAAAGTAGGCTTTTTCTTTTGCTATTTTAATCCTGCTCACCTTATATTATTCTGCCTTTTTACAAAACACAAAAGCATACTCTGAAAGACAACTGGTATTGCACTAGAGGATTATAAATTTAATAAAACATCTACTCAGAAAACCATTTGTTAGCTAAAAATAATATATAAAAAAATGCTTCTCTTTCACTTTTTGTGGACCATTTAAGCCAAACCATACTACATTTTTCATGTGCCAAGTAAGAGTGATTCCATACTGATCTGTTATAAATTCTGGCAAATAAATTCAATTTTCAAACCACAAATACTATCCTACTTTCTCCTAAATTAATCAGCAATAAAGAGTGCAAATGAACACCCTTTACCACTGATCAATGACTCTAAGCACCTACTAAGGGTTGTGATGATTAAAAATAAGAATTAAATTACACAAATTTCCATAAAGTGTCAAAAGTCAGTATTTTCCATACATTTCTAGATCTATTAATAATTACAGAACCATGAATGCATTCATTTGTAAGATCTTCAAAAAATTTCTCAAATTAGTAGAGGTATTCAGGCATCTTGTTCCTAGATATGAAAAACAGGCATTAAAATGAGAGCATATACGTCTAAAAAGCATTTTCTAAATTACAACTCCATTAGATTAACAAAGGAAAACAAATTCGGAAAATATAAAAGACAAATGCAAGGTGTTAAATAAATATTCTAAGAAGGAGGGCCTACCTTAGCGGCCTAGAAAGATGAAAAGCAAAGCCCTACAGCAACGTTAAATTTGAATTAAATACCGTTATTTAAATAAGCAGTTAGCATTTCGTAGGAGGAAGGCCAAGCAACGTGACTATTATATATCGATTCACAGCACTGCTTTGCTATTCGTACTTATTTGCTTACACTTATAATATAGAAATAAAGCGGCAGCAACAGTTAGCCACTACAACATTAACCACGCTGGGAAAGGTTATTTTAAAAATGGCCTTGGAGATCTACAATACTTTACGGCTATAGATTATTTTCCCATACATGACCTCATATAGTCCTCAAACCCTGCGATGTGGGCATTAAGGACTAGATTTCATAGATAAAAAGCCGAGGCTCGGTTCGCGATTTTCTCAGAGTCACTCGGTCGAACCCAGACCTTCTGATTCCACGTTTTAACCCCACATTTCGCATAGTTCTGTTTCAGGCATAAATAAAATTTTTAAAGGGAAGGAACGGGTTAGGGGAAAAATAATCATGGTACCTGCAGCTGTGTGCTGCAAAAAATGGCTGAATTATGCTTCTTCCTTTTTCTCTCTCTCTCTCTCTGCAAAAAAAAAAAAAAAAAAAAAATAGATTCCAAACAATTTAAGTAAACTCAAAGACAAATTAGGTCCCGGCGTCTACCGCAGGTTTGACTCCGGTCTGCGGAGAGGGGTCACTAAACCGGTGCCGGCGCGGGGCCGCGGGCGAAGCCCAGGCTCTGCAGGCCGGCGGCCAGGGGCGTCTACGTACCTCGGGGGTCCGTCCAACCTCTAGTGGACGGCAGTCAGCATCAGGAAGAAGCGGGTCGGCGGGACGATCGGTGGGCGGTCGAGCGCCGGGACGGCACTCGGCAGGTTTCTGGAACGTCTACAAGGGGCCGCTCCCGGGCCGGGCCGGGGCGCTCCGGCGGGGCACGAGTCTGCGCGTCTCCTGCCCCCTCGGTACCAGCTCTGGGAAAGAAGACAGCGCTGAGACTCGAATGCAGACAGTCGGGCTCCGCGTGGGGCGGCGCGGCGTCGGGGATCGGGGCTAGCTTTGCCAACGCCGGGAGCCTTGTAGCGCCCGGCGGGGCTCAGCGGGAGGGCGGGCTGGAGCTGCGGGCGAAGGAAAGGGCTGAAGGGCTACGGGCTGAGGCGAAAGCACCGGGGGTGGCGGCGTCTACGACGGCGTCTCCGGGCTTCTGCCCCGAAGCGCGCGGAGCCTAAGGATCACCCACGCCGGGGGAGGAGGAAGGCGGGAAAGGGGCGGGAAAGGGGCGGAGCTTGAGGGGCCACGAGCCAGGGGCCGCTCCGGGCCGCGCGCCCCCTGCGGGCCGCCGGAGCTGCCGGGGGCCCGCCCAGGGAGGCGGGGCTGGCTGGCAGGGGGCCTCGTGCTCTGAACGCGGAAGCCCGCCACGCTGGGAAAGAGGGCGGGGGTAGGAAGCCGCGGGGTGGAGAGCTGGCGGGGGGAGGCCCCTCGGCCCCTGCTGGAGCCCCAAGGGGGCCAGAGCGCAGCCTGGCGGGTGTTTACCTTCCCCCTGGTCGAGCGCCAATACCGCCATCTTTCAGCCCAATGCGCGTCACTTCCGGCGCCACGGGAGCGGGAGCGGGTGTGGGAACTGGGTAGGGGGAGGACTGTCCCGCGCCCACGGCGCCCTCCGTCCTTGGCCCTTGCTTGCCACCCCAACTGGGCCCAGCGAGGAAAAGAGGGAATTCGTTGCCGTGGCCGCAGGCCTGGCCCGATGCGGTTTCCCCGAGCCCCGCCGCCGTCGGGGCTACGAACACTAGGTTGCTGCTGGTCCCCCCGCAGCGGTCCTTGGGCTGCGCCAGCTGTGGGCCCCGGACTGCAGTGCGCCCACCTTGGACGAGTTAAGGGTTAGAAAGCCGGGAAAGTGCTTTTTTTTTTCTTTTTGCATCTTGCACACGGTGGGGGTGGAGGAACACGGACAACGTAGAGGGAGCTTTGCAATAGATACCTGTTTAAAAAAGTGACTAGATCTGCACCCAATGACATCATTTTTACAAAGCAATTTGCAGTGGTTTGTTGCGTCACGCTTCTGTTTGGCTTACTGCATAACGATGACACATTTCAGAAATAAATTTCCCAGAGGTGGGAAAATTCATAAAAAATGGCATGTCTGCACCACACGGAGAAATGCCGGATCTAAAAAAGCTGTTGTTTCTACTTGCGTAAAAATAAGCAAAAACGAACATTCAGAAGACAATGATTCTTGTTCGTTTTTAGCAAATCAGCTGCAGAATTCTAGCTAACGCTTTTTAAATATCACCTTTTCTTGATTTAAAAATGTAAAAACTGCGCTATAGGACTCTTTGTAAATTTATTATGAAATCTTTTTGTGGGAAAGGTATAGATGACGGAAATACATAATTGGAAGCCAGTGGTTCTACAGCTAACCTTAAATTAGGACATCCATTGCCCATTTCGGATCTTAAAGAGACGTATTTCTTCTTCCCCACCTCCCATCCCCATCCCCCGCAACCCCCACCCCCCGCCGCCATTTTCTCTCTAGACCAATATCCTGATGAACTTTCTGTGAGAAGTGTGGCTAAAAGCAATCATTATCTCTTTCTAGCAAACTTGAACATGCCATGTTTCCCAAGAGGCCAAAATAGCATGCACGGTGTACTGTTTTGCTGAAGTAGACTACTTCATGGGAAAAACAGACTCGCCTTAATCTTTTGCAAATAGGGAAATAAGCTTCCCTTTTCCGATTTAAACTATTAAAAACCTTTTTAAAGCTGTAAACCATTGAAATGCCCAAGATGCTCACACATTCTTTTCCAGTAAATCCTTTAACATACTGTTTATTATTTTTAAATATTTGCTGTATTACTGCATGACAAAATACCTCAGAATTCGTTGCCCTAAAACAAAACATTTTTAAAACCATAAAATAAACGTTGCAACTACACACATTCACCTTTTGAACATTTTAATTTTCATACATTATTCCTGGACATCTAAAAACTCTGAATTTTGACTTTTGTGCATTAACACATTTTGAGCTATACATTATTATAAGGTGCTTCTGTTCTTGATTCAGGCAGGTACTGAAATGTTTCTGTGTTTTGTGTAGCAGATAAAAATGTACAGTGAATGATGTCATAAGCCACTGTAATCAGTGTACACCTCTTACGATTTTACATGATTTCCTATATGGCATTTCACTATGTTCAAAATGTGCTTTAGGGTGATACTTGACTGTTTCTGCAACTGGGCTGTGTTTTTTAATCAATCTATGCATTTACTATGTCAACTCCCTCCAAAGTTATCTTTAATCAGTGATGCTTTTACACTTTCATTTTTAAAAAAAGTAGTGTGTTATGCAGAGGATGCCAAGGAATGTATACACATTTTAAGAAAGAAAACAACTACATTCAAATTGTAATACTCAATATATACCAATAACAAAAGACAAATTCAAGTCATGTAGAGTACCTCTTGTAATTGCAGAAGTCAAATGTGACTTGAGTATTATAAATTTAATTCAATTTTTTCCTTTCTCAAAATGTGTATACATTTTTTGGCACCCGCAGCATATAGCAGACTCTCTACTACTTATAAGACATTCTGCTCTTCCATTATCAAGGAAAGTTAACCCCCTCCTTTAAATAAACTAATGCCTCCAGATAATTCTGTCTTCAATTACTTTACCCACCAGTTGCTAGAAAGTACTAGAAGTTCCTAAATACCTTGAGGCTATGTAGTAGCGCCCCATAGGGCAGGAGGGAACTCTGTTTTCCTAGCCCTCTAGCCTAAGTTTTTAAGAATACACATTCCTCAATCACTATTCTATCCATCTAGCAGCCCTAATGTTGGAGGCATGCTAGAGGCTTGGGCCTGGTAGAGTTGGAAGGAGGTTCCTCCCCAGGGGTTCTGAAGATTTAGGATACTGCATACCCTCCTCCAAGCTCCTGTTTTTGTTTTTGTTTTTTTAAGTTGAGGCCAGCTGGGTACACTCTGGGAGGCCGGGTGTTAGGAGCCTGTGGATTGCTTGAGCTCAGGAGTTCAAGACCAGCCGGAACAAGAGTGAGACCACGTCTCTAAAAAAAAAAAAGCCAGGGCTCGGCGCCTGTGGCTCAAGCGGCTAAGGCGCCAGCCACATACACCTAAGGTGACGGGTTTGAATTCAGCCCAGGGCCACCAGACAACAATGACGGCTGCAACCAAAAAATAGCCGGGCACTGTGGCAGGGGCCTGTGGTCCCAGCTACTTGGGAGACGGAGGCAGGAGACTCGCTTGAGCCCAGGAGTTGGAGATTGCTGTGAGCTGTGATGCCATGGCACTCTACCCAGGGGGATAGCTTGAGGCTCTGTCTCAAA
>CAUYQV010062163.1:0-11465 GCA_963574575.1 Galagoides demidoff
CAGGAACTAATGCTGCGACTGAATGTGTTTTTTCTACAGTAAATAAAGTGTGGACATCAGAAAAATCACAATTAAGTGTTGAGACTTTGAAAGCCATTTTATGTGTGAAATATAATTTAACAAATTCTTGTGAAAAATTTCGTGACCTTTTAAACAATGACAGCAATCTACTAAAACAAATTCACTCAAATGAGAAATATGCCAACGAATAAAATAATACTATACATAATTTTTTTTTTTTTTGGCAAGGGCTGGGTTTGAACTCACCACCTTTGGCATATGGGGGCAGTACCCTACTCCTTTGAGCCACAGGCGCCACCCTATACATAATTTTTTTTAAATGTATTATATTTGTAAATTGTACTTATGTTGAAATTAAAAAACTATATATTACAATACTATTTTTGCATTCTATGAAAATTTTTGTTGCTCCATATAGACCAAATTTTTAATTAAGAATCCGCCCCCCCACCCCCCCCACCCCCGGTCAATGGTGTCCCGCTTTACCAATGTTAAAAATCTGGTCACCCTAGTCTTGAGTAAAATTTGAAGTCTGGTATCTGATGCCTCCAGATTTGTTCCTTTTGGTTAAGATTACTTTAGCTATTTGGGCTATTTTTTTGGTACTAAATGAAGTGTAGAATTATTTTTTCTAGATTAATAAAATATGATGTTGGTATTTTAATGAAGATTTAATTAAATATGTAAATTACTTTGGGCAGTTTGGACATTTTAGCAATGTTGATTCTACCAATCAATGAGCAATATGTATTTTCCCACTTATTTTTGTCATCTGCAATTTCTTTCCTCAATGTTTCATAGTTCCCCTTGTGGAGATTTTCCACCTTATTGGTTACGTATATTCCTAAGTATTTTATTTTCTTTGTAGCTATTGTGAGTAGTATGGAATCTTTGATTTGACTGTCAGTTTGATCGTTATGGGTATATAGAAATTCGAACTGATTTGTGTGAGTTGATTTTACAATCTGATACTGTGTTGAATTCATGGTGGAGTTTTGGAATATTCTATATGCAA
This sequence comes from Galagoides demidoff, assembly GCA_963574575.1. NCBI lineage: Eukaryota > Metazoa > Chordata > Mammalia > Primates > Galagidae > Galagoides > Galagoides demidoff. Next base: position 1,037 of record CAUYQV010062163.1, read on the forward strand.
GATCATATTGTTAGCAACAGGTGATAGTTTGACCTCTTATTTCCCAATTTGGATATGTTTTTTTTTTCTCCTGCCTGATAGCTCTAATTAGAATTTCTAGTGTTACGTTCAGTAGAAGTGGTAACCGTGAGCATGCTTATTTTATTTCAGTTCTTAGGAGAATTCTTTCAACTTTTCTCCATTCAGTATAATGTTGGCTGTGTGTTTGTCATATATGTAAGGTGACGTCCCACTTTTGGCGGACGGTCCCAATTTTGAACAATTTGTCCCGCGTCCCCTGGCATTTTAAAAAAGTTCTGATTTTTGGAAAGAATGCATGACAAGCTAGGGAACAGCAGGAGAATTGGAAGGGAATGGTTTTCGGCTGCTGAAAAGGTTAATGTAACTCCATTTGGGAATGAAGAGATTAATGTAACTTCATTTGGAAATGAAAATGCTAATGTAAACTCCCTACCCCCACTCCTGGGCAAGGTATCAGAAGGAGACTGACTCCCTCCCTTGCTTCTAGGCAAGGACAATTAGCTCAGAAGGAGCCAAACTGTCTGGAACAAACAAGTAGCCCCCCCACCCCCCATCTAGAGTTAGGTGACCAGATGTCCTGCTTTTGGTGGGACAGTCCTGATTTTTAACAATTTGTCCCACATGCTGTGGCATTTTTAAAAAGCCCCAATTTTTGGAAAGAATGCACAACAAGCTAGGGAACATGGGAGAACAGGAAGGGAATATATGGTTTTTGGCTGCCATGTGGCTATTTTGCCAGGATATGCGTTTTATATTAGTTTTGTTAATTTCATAATGTCAAACTTTAATAATAACAAATAATTGTTGAGAACTGATTACCGAGAACTGCTTATCAAAGTTTGCATTGTTGTCAGGCCCCGCTCCCCCCCCCAGTGGTGTCCCACTTGACCAATGTTAAAATCTGGTCACCTTACACATATGGGTTTTATAATTTTGGGATATGCTCATTTATACCTAGTTTATTGAAAGTTTTTGTCATGAAATGGTTCTGCATTTTGTTGAATGATTTTTCTACATCTATTGTGATCTCATGATCTTTGATTTTGCTTCCATTTATGTGGTAAGTTGTATATATTGATATGCATAAGTTGGACCTCATTGTATCATTGGGATGAAGCTCACTTGATTATAGTGTGATTTTATTTTTTTTATATGAGGTCAGATTGGGTTTCTTGTATTCTGTTGAGGAATTTTGCATATACATTCTTCAGGGATATTGGTGTGTAGTTTTGTTTGTTCGTTTGTTGCGTCCTTTCTTGGCTTTGGTATCAATGTGAAATTGACTTCATACAATAAGTTGAGAAGAATTTTCTCCTTTTCAGTGTTACAGAATAATTTCTATAGTATGGGTACCAGCTTTTCTTTGTAGGACTGATAGAATTCAGCTGTGAATCTGTTTGGTCTGGGGTTTTATTTTTCGGAAGATTTTTTTATTATTGTGTCAATCTTCCTATTTGTTATTGATCTATTCAGAGCTTCTAATTCTTCCTGATTGAGTCTTTTTTTTTTTTTTTTTGAGACAGAGGCTCAAGCTAACCCCCTGGGTAGAGTGCTGTGATTTCACAGCTCACAGCAACTTCCAACTCCTGGGCTCAAGCGAGTCTCCTGCCTCAGCCGCCCAAGTAGCTAGGACTACAGATGCCCACCACAATGCCTGGCTATTTTTTTTGGTTGCAGCCATCATTGTTGTTTGGCAGGTCCAGGTTGGATTCGAACCCGCCACCTTAGGTGTATGTGGCTGGCGCCTTAGCCACTTGAGCCACAGGCGCCGAGCCCTGATTGAGTCTTATATTGTGTGTTTCTAGATGTTTGTCCATTTTCTCTGCATTTTCTAGCTTATGTGTAAAGCTTTTAAAGTATGCACTGATGATCTTTAATATTTCTGTGGTACCAGTTGTAATATATCCTTTTCCATTTCTGATTGAGCTTATTTGGGTCTTTTCTCTTTTGTTCTTGATTAATACAGCAAGAGGTCTATTGATCTTGTTTATCTTTTCAAATAAACAACTTTATTTTGTTGATCCTTTGTATTGTTATTGTTTTTCATTTTATTTTCTTCTTCTCTGACCTTCTTTGTTTCTTTTCTTCTCTGTCTTTGGGATTGATTTGCTTTTTATTTTCTAATTCCTTGGGTTGTGATATTAGGTTGTCAATTTTTGATCCTTATGCCTTTTTGATGTAGGCTTTAAGGATATGAATTTTCCCCTTAGTACTGCTTTGGCTGAATCCCATAGATATTGATAATTTATGCCCCTTTTGTCCTTTAGTTTGAGAAATCTTTTGATTTCCATCTTAATTTCATTATTGACCCAATAATTATTTAGTAGCAGGTTGTTTAATGTTCATGCATTTCTGTAGATTTGAGTCCTTCTCTTGAAATTGATTTCTGGTTTTATTCTACTATGGTCTGTGAAGATACATGGCATGATTTTGATTTTTGAACTTGTTCAGATGTTCTATGGTCTAAGATATGATCAGTCTTGGAAAATGTCCCATGTGCTCATGAGAAGAATGGATATTTAGTAGTTTGGGGGTAGAATGTTCTGTAAATGTCTCTTAGGGCTATTTATTCTAGAGTTCTGTTTAAGTCTATTGTTTCTTTATTCATTTTCTGCTTCAATGATCTGTCCAGCTCTATCAGTGGCATGGTGAAGTCATCAACAATTATAATGCTATGTTTATCTTTTTGCTTAAGTCTAGTAGAATTTGATTTATGAATCCAAAATCTTCTGTGTTAGGTGCATAAATCTTTGGAATTATGTCTTCTTGTGGAATTGCTCACTTTACCATTTATAATGACCATTTTGTCTTTCTCTAGCATTATGTATTTAAAGTCAATTTTTTTTTTCTGATCTAAGAATGGCTACACCTGCTTTCTTCTGGCTTCCATTTGTGTGGAATATGTTTTTCTATCCCTTCACTTTGATTTTGTGTGAGTCTTTATGGGTAGATGTGTTTTCTGCAGACAGCAGACTCTTAGGTAGTATTTTTCTCTCCATTTAGCTGGCCTACATTTTTTGAATGGATCATTTAGACCACTGGAGTTGAGTGAGAGAATTGATTTAAGGGGTGCTGCTCTATTCACTATGTTGGGTAGTAACTTATTGCTTTGTTTTACCTCTTGTGCTATTTTTATAATAAGAGCTGTGAGCTTTATGTTTTGGATCTAACATCATATTAAGAACAATTACCAATTATTCTTATCCTCCACATTTAGTAGTGGATAAGAAATAAGATACCTGTCAGCTTCCATCTTAAAAAAAAAAAGATAAATAGAAATAGGGAGGTGATGCTAATAATGAGGTCCTAAGAAGCAGAAATTGTGAGGATTATCTTTCAAGGCAATAGTGTTAGTATTCTGATTAATACCTATTTTTACTTTTGGAGAAGAACTTTCTTATTCATGGTCCTCCATGAGATATGGGACTTTTTCTTATCTACTCTGGGGATAGCTAAAGTTTTACTGGAGAGTATATAATACTGGTGGATTATGCAATTTCTTTTTGTAGGTTGGAGGCTTAGGGATAGATTTATTTAGAGATAGGTTAATGACAAACATTTGTAATTTAGACTTGCAATCTCTTTGCCAATATAAATATCCTGAAACTAGTAGACTTCCAGTCTATTTTCTTGCAGTCCAGTTTATGTGAAATTAACTACAGCCAAGGATCTTGTCTAGTCATTTCAACTTGTCGAAATCCTTTTCAGCTATTGGCCTTTGAAACTGGCCCACCTCTTTCCTTCAATTTAATAGCTACTTCCTTGAGGCTATTTGAAACAATAGGGATTGAAAAACACTGTTCAATCAAATCTATGATCTTGGTTGGGTTCTATTGTCTGGATAAGATCACAGGAGTCACTCAAAAGGCCCTCTGAAAGTGCTCAGTCTCAATTTTATCTCAGTATATTTTGAGTTTAGCAACTTTGGCTTTCCAACATTGTGAGGCTCAAAACTACTTGTCCCATATAATACTTTATTTAGACTATAGGATGCAGGAAAAGAGAGTTTACCTTATCAGAGCACATTTCTTTCCATTTCTGTTTGAAACCTCCCCAATCAAAGTTTCTCTATTTCTCTTCTGTGGCTTGTTTTAAAAGCTGCAAACTGGCTGGATGTGGTGGCTGATGCCTGTAATCCTAGTACTCTGGGAGGCCAAGGGAAGTAGATTGGTTAAGCTCAGGAGTTCCAGACCAGCCTAGAAAGAGTGAGACCCTGTCTCTGCTAAAATAGAAAAAGAAAATACACAAACAAACAAAAAAACTAGCTGAGCATGGTGATGCAGGCCTATAGTCCCAGCTACTTGGGAGCAGGGGTAGCTAAGGCAAGAGGATCTCTTCAGCCCAAGAGTTTGAGGCTACTGTAAGCTATAAGGCCACAGCACTCTATTAGGCTAGCAGAGTCAGACTCTGTCTAAAAAAATAAATAAAATAAAAACTGAAAACTGTTAGATATCATACATGGATACTCTGGATTTTTCTGATGATTTCTACTAAAGCTTTAGACCAGTGGTTCTCAACCTTCCTAATGCTGCAACCCTTTAACCCAGTTCCTGTGGGTCAAGAACCGCTACTGTAGACTCTCCTAACACTCAATTTGCTTTCTAAATGATCAGAGGCAACAACTTCACCAAATTTGGTTAATGGTCATAGTATAATAAGCATCACTGGATTTCTATTCATAAATTTATGTGTTAAATACCTGCTGCCTCTCTACTAAGTCAGTTACATACGTTTACTTTTATACTTCCTCCACCAGCTTCCTTTTGGTATTGAATATTTATTTTAATTGGACATCAAATATAATGACTTTTTACAAAAGATATACATTTATTTCCCTCATGTACTAGTTCAGATGTAGGCAGTCGATCCAGGATCGGTAGCTATGTCTGCTATCCTCAACAAAGGGTTTCTAATTATGGGTTTAAGAAAACTTCTCTTGTTCTCACCAACTCTTAACTGGTAGAAAGGAGGACAGGAACACAGAGTGCACATACCAATATTTCAAGGGCAAAATACAGAAGTGGCGCTTAATCTCTTTTATTTGGTCGTATTTTTCTCTAATTTAATATTGAAGTCTTTAAATTCAGATTGGCTTTAAACTATAGCCGTGCCTTGACTGGACTCCACAGGAGGTGGACCTGTGTATTTATTGTGTACCTTTCATAGGATACTCCTTTATCCTGGCAGAAAGCCTTAATGCCTAAATGTCCATTTCAGAGGAAAATATATTTGTACTGGCAGAGGACCTTGTAGCTTTTGTCTGACCTGTGTCCAGTTTATCTCTACCACATTAGCCATTCTCTAGGAGAGCCCAGATCAGGAAGAGAGTTAGGTTTGGGTGTATCAGTCTGAGACACAGAGAAGGTAGCACAACCTAATACATGAGACAAAAGGAGTAATTTTTATTACTTACCAATCCAGGAAACAAGAGGGCAACAGGGCTAAGAGGACGGGAGACAGTATGGGGGATCTGCTGCAGGCTGAAGCCTTTATAGGGACCCAGAGCATTAGTCAAGCATATTTTCTGGGGAGTTCTAAGGGGTGTGTTTACAGAAAGCAGGTAAAAGTTCCACAGAGGCATGCTGGGATTTGGCAGGAGTCATTGCAGTATATCTGAGCAGTTCATGAAGGATGAATCAAGTAGCTTACATACAGCTGTCCCATAGAGAGGTGGGTTGCACAAAACAGATTTAGAGGTTGATAACATTGAGAAAATGGGATGAGGTGAAAAGATATAAACTGTGAACAAGGATGACAGAGCTCTGCTTCTGGTATGAGAAAGTCCAGCTTATATTTAAAACAAATGTCAAGGTGACATCCAATTATGAGAATTCAGTACATGTTCATATCCTATTGGCCAGAATTCAGTCACATTGCCACCACTAGTCAAAAGGAAGCCTCAGGAATTTATTCTTTAGTGGCATGGTCCTATGAAGAGATGTAACATGAAGGAAGATGTATTAACATGAAGAAAGAGAAAAATATGTATTCAAGGTTAATCAGAAATATTCCACAAGGAGGCAAGTTGTGTATGTAAAAAGTACAGACTAGGCTGAGAATGGTGGATCATGCCAATAATCCTAGCACTCTGGGAGGCCAAGGCAAGTGGATTGCTTAAACTCAGAATTTCAAGACCAGCCTAAGCAAGAGCAAGACTACATCTCTGAAAACTAGATGAGCCTTGTGGCAGGCACCTGTAGGACCAGCTACTCAGGAGGCTGAGGCAAGAGGATCTCTTGAGCCCAGGAGTTTGAGGTTGCTGTGAGCTATGATGCCATGGCACTCCACTGAGGGGGAAAAAGTGAGGCTCTGTCTCAAAAAAAAAAAAGAATTAGAAAGCATAGACTCTGGCATCAGGCAGCTCTTGAGTGATGTCTCATATTCACTCAGATAAAGGAAACTGTAAGGATTCTTCTCCAATAAATCCCTCTTCTAAAAGTAAATTTTATATCACAGCCCCTAGATTGAGTAGTCAAAAATATCACCTGATCTGGCCTCTGAACACCTTCATTGGCTCAGGTTTACCAAACTGGATCAATCAGGTTACCTTTTTCAGGAATGCAAAATTGAAACAAACCTAACCTAGAGATCCAAACAAATTTTTTCTGCCATAAAGGAAAATAGAGAGTAGGCAAGAGTGTGAGTATGCAGGAAAATCATGTCTGCTGATAGAGCTGAAGGAACTGAACCAATGGAAGGGTCACAGACAAGGGACCATACATACCATGAAGAGAGTATGAAGAAAGAGTTTGTTGATCAATTTCCAATTCTTTTTGAGTCTGACTCCATATTCAGGGCTTTATTTTCATGGGTATCTTCTATATTATTCCATGATCATAAGCTTTTTTTTTTTTCTTGAACAATTCTATTTTATTCCCCATCAGCACCTATGTTCTGATTGAAGAACTCCTACTGCAACTAAAGATCTCTCAGTCTAACTCAGAAAGTTATCACATAAACAAACAATGTAGTTTATGGCCTTAATACCATGCCGCTGGGGTTGGACGAGGGAACAGTTTATCTCACAGGATCAGGGAAGGCTCCAGGATGAATGTAACTTTTGAACTTGGCCTTGAAAGTAAGATTTTATCACTTGGAATAAGAAAAGCAAGAGGGCCACAGGGCAGGGCAAAATTTTTCAAGTGAGAGCATATTTATGGAGCAGATCGTAATTCTATGTGTCCAGAGTTTTATCTATTCCATAAATCTCAGTAAACACTGGAAAGTCTTTCCTTTCACAGCTCAGAATTTGGTATAGCATGGGTTTCAGATTTCTGTGCCTCTAGATGTTTATTACTGGAAATACTAGAACTTTCTTTTTTAACAATCAGTACAGTGTGATAATGAAGGAAGAGCTACAAGATTTGTGTATGTGTATATATATAAAATATATGTGTCTGTATATATATGTATATATACACACATACATATATATATATAAAACAAGATATCTATCTATCTATCCAAATCTTCAAGTCCTTAATCCTTCTTTTATTTTGTTTTATTTTACATAGGGGAAAAAGTGAGACTCTGTTTCAAAAAAAAAAAAGAATTAGAAAGCACAGACTCTGGCATCAGGCAGCTCTTGAGTGATGTCTCATATTCACTCAGATAAAAGGAGACTGTAAGGGCTCTTCTCCAATAAATCACTCTTCTAAAAGTAAATTTTATATCAGGTATATATATACCTGATATAAATTTAGGTAGGGTATTATATAGGAAGAAATAAAAAAATCATTCTTGTTTTTCTCTAAGAAATCTTTAATCTGTGTTTTTTCTAGTTGTTCTGATCATGTTACTGCTTGCAGAATGGTGTGGTAAATAAAAATAATCTGTTTTATGCCATCAGTAGTTTTGTTAGTCCCCTAACTTAGGAAGAAGAAAAGATTCATTTTGGAAGTCAGAATGACTTCTGCTTGAAACTGACAAACCTCTTCCATTGGTAGGCTGTAGCCAATTAACATCCAATATGACAGACCAGGTGTCCAGACCCTGGGCTAGCTTTCAAAAGAAAGTACGTAAGTAAATCTGTGCCTTCCCATCTGGCAGACTGAGGGATTTGGAAGAGGTGCAAACTAGTTGTTGGCTCCTCTTAGCCAGGAGATCGTGGCTGCTTAATGTACTGTATTAACGACGGCTGTGTTTGGTTTAGTTATGACTGTCTTCAAAGGTGCAACTTGGAACATTAACGTGGCAATTAAATCTCAGTTTCTGATAACTACTGTGGCAATGGGGAGTTTTGTTGCCTAAATACCAAAGAAAATGTAAACGTGTTTCAACTTCTTCAGAGTTTTCTTCCAAACAGATATTCATTCTTAAGCTGGAAAGACACTGCAAAGACTTTCTTTCTGAGCTTCCTGCTGATATTTGCAATTGCCTACTTGACGTTTCTTGTCTCTCGCACTTCACGCTTTCATAACTGAACTTTTGATCTTACTTACGCACAGCCAATTCAGTGTTTTCATCATCTCTGTAAATGGTTCCTCTGTGTACTTAGATGCATAAGCCGAAAGCCCACAAATAATCCCTTACACCATCCTGTCGCATATATCCACATCCATTTTCTCTCCAAAGTCTGGGTATTCTACCTAAAAAGCGTATTTCATGCCTCTCCGGTTTTATCCATGTCCACAGCTTCTATCTATTTTAAGTTTGACCTCTCTTCTGAATGACTGAAATAGCTTCCTAATTCCTTCCACATTCGTTCCTGCCACTCTCAATCTGATCTATGTCCAGTTGTCAGAGTGTCTTAAGACTGTTTTGGATCAGTTTTCTATCATATTTAAACTCTTTCATTGCCATCCCATAAGATGGAAGACTAAATTCTTTGCCCTGAGTATTCTATCCCTTCCTTGCTTCTCTAGACTTTTCTCATTGCACTCTCTTCCTCTCAAGAGTAAACAGTAGTAGAAAGAGGTGATGGGAATTTAAAAAGCATTTCCTGAATGAATTGTTTACAACTGGCACTCTTTTGAAATTCACACCACCAACTCTTTCTGTCCTCAGCACTTACCATTATACACATTGATAAACTTTCAGATCACTTTGCATGTTGACCGAGAATTTGTGTAGGGGCTAAAAGGCTTATTTCACTGTTTTCATTTTGGCTGCACTCAAGGACCCAGAAGACCACATGTGGCCCCAAGGCTGCAGGTAATTTTATGTTTCTTTTAACTTCTAGAAACTTGAATAAAATTGACTATAAAGTAGGAAGTCATAAAGGTTTGTTTAATACATTAATTCTCATCTCTGAGTGTGAATTAGAATCATTTGGGACCTTTGAAGAATTACTGATGTTAGAATGAAGGGGGACCTTTGAAGAAGAGGAAGCAGCTCTGATGGGAAGAGCTAAAAATTAACAGAACCAAGGATAGAGCAGTCAAGCAAGAGAAAGTTGGCATTTCAATATAGGGAGGAACTTATCTAAAGTCAGGTGGAACCACAGATCAGATGGCGCTGGTACTGACCACCACAAGGAGCAGGTAAGATGAAAAGTAAAGGCCTGGTGTTGGGGCTCACAGCTGTAATCCTAGCATTCTGGGAGGTGAGGCGGGTGAATTGCTGGAGCTCACAAGTTTGAGACCAGCCTGACCAAAAGTGAGATGCCCGTCTCTACTAAAAATAGAGAAACTGAAGCAAGAGGATCGCTTGAGCCCAAGGTAGAGGTTGCTGCGAGCTATGACGCGACAGCATTCTACCCAGGGCGATAGCTTGAGACTGTCTCAAAAAAAAAAAAAAAAAAGAAAGAAAAAAGAAAGAAAGAGAAGAAAAGGTTAAAAAAAGAATGTCACACTGGATGAATGTAGTTTATAGAATATATAAGAAGTAAGAGGTTATATGAGAGGTGGTGAGCCACTTTTGCCCCCCTCTGCTGTTGCACTTTGTCTTAACTTAGTCTTCCAATAAAGCCTGAGTGTTTTAACGTCGCGTGCCTCTTTCTATTTCATCCTGGCTGTCCCATCTGCTCAGAAGCGAGGTTCCCATTGATAGACTCTAGCCAGGGCACCCCCTAGTGTGTCTCAAAGGAAGGCAGGTGGTCTCAGCCCAATAGCGTGGCAACCTAGACTTTTTTCCCCTGTACTTTTTCCTAGGCACTCAGTTCTTGTAACAGGGAGCGGTCCTAGCTGGGAGCTTATTCTGCCTGCTGTTGTCTGGAGTTTGTTGGCCATTGAGTCTTTCAATTCTTTGACCACCCAAGAACCCACGGTTTAAAGTTCCAGTACACTTTCAAGAATAGAATCCCACCAGCTACTTGGGAGGCTGAGGTAAGAGAATCGCTTAAACCTAAGAGTTTGAGGTTGCTGTGAGTGGTGACATCACTGCATTCTACCCAGGTGACATTGTGAGACTCTATATCAAACAAACAAACAAACAAACAAAAAGTATTTCCAACCTTGCTCCAGCCATA
>CAUYQV010062164.1:0-31465 GCA_963574575.1 Galagoides demidoff
TTGTGGCGGGCGCCTGTAGTCCCAGCTACTTGGGAGGCTGAGGCAGAAGAAGCGCCTAAGCCCAGGAGTTGGAGGTTGCTGGAGCGACTCCACTGCACTCTACCAAGGGCGAAAAAGTGAGACTCTGTCTCTACAAAAAAAAAAAAAAAAAGAAAAAGAAAAATAGGCAGAATGGCCTGATAAAGAAGTCAAGAGCCAAGAATGATATGTGACATGTGATGAAATTAAGGGGGTCAGTATGTGAGTTGAATTAAAGATTTTGATGTTGCTTTGAGAAATAGCTGGCTGCTTAAGACATTTAAAAATAGGTAAGTGACTCTGTCAGGTTTGAGGTTCAAAGACCATTCTAGTGCGACAGGCAGAGTGAATTGGAAGAGTAGGATAGGGTGTACAGAGAGACCTACTAGGAGGTGATTGTCCAGGCAAGAGGCAATGATAGCACAACTAGCCTTCTAGAGGTGGAGGCAGAGAAAAGTGGATGGACTAGAGGAATATTGGGGAAGTAAAATTGACAAGATGAGTAATGGGTTGACATGGGGAATGCAGAAGGAAGTACAAGGATTACTCCTAGGCTTGACTAAGTACATGGTGGTACCAGCGATTGAAATGTTGAAAGGGGGTTTCAGTTGTGACTGTTGCTGGGAGATGGTGTTAGGGAAAGAGTCTGAGCTCAGTCTGGGTCATACAGCATTTAGGGTTCATTTGAAACCTCAGGAAGAGATGTAGAGTAGGCAGTTGGATGTGTGGAGTCCAGAGGAAAGAACGAGCTGGAGGTTAAAAACAAACCATCATTTGCATCTCTTACTAATGAAGTCGTGGGTGTCCTGGCATGAGATCATCTGGAGGGAGAGGAGAGAGATATAATCAAGTAACTGATAGGTAAGGCTCACACATATGAGGACCAGGCAGGAGAAGAGGACCCCAGGGTAGGTAAGGAGGAGCCCCAGAGAACCATCAAAAATCCCAGGGAATGTGTAGAGCCAAATGGAAGGATTTGTTCAGAAGCTGAGAGTGATCTCCAGTATCAGATGCTACTGAGAAGTCAAAGAAGATGAGAACCTAGACCATTGGCTTTTAGCAACATCTAGGTCAGGTTTCTGTGGATGCAGAATTCAGACTGGAGTGGACCAGGGAGTGAGTGTGAGGCAAGGTCATGGAGGCCAGGGACACATAGCTCTTGAGATAGGCCAATGGGTGGGAGGAATCAGAGGGGAAAGGAAGGATTTTATTGTTATGTTGAGGGTGGAAGTCTGTTTGTCTTAATGGGCAAGACTTGAATGTTAATGGCAAGCACTGGTTGAGAGAGAATGTATAAGTACAGGAGAGAGAGGTGGAAATGTCTTAAGATAGAAGAGAGGCTTTCCAAAGCTCAGGAAGGGAGACTGGTCTTCGAAAAAGGGGGTTCTTCTGCTGTACTGGAGAAGCTCAGGAGGGGAGGGTGCCTGGGAAGTAGGGACACACAGAGAGGTATCTTTTGGAGGAGGCTGAGACAATCGATTCCTTTTCTGAAGGTCTTTCTTTTGTGTGAGGTAGGAGGCAAAGTTGTTTGCTGAAATTGAGGGTGTGTGTTTGGTGTGTTCACACACACCCACAATGAGTACATATGTATTTGTGTAGGGTGGGCATCCATTTTAAAGACACAGAAAAGGTTGAGATATTTCCTGCAGTCAGTGGGTGAGTGAGCCCATCAGTTACTGCTGCCAGACAGATAAAGGCTGGTGACTGGGAATTTATGGTGGGTTAGATTGCCTTGCGAGCCACCTCCCAGCAGCACCCCATCATGAAGGAGCAGACAGACAGGTGGGTTCTGTGGGTTGGAGCCCTGCCAGAAGGGTGTGTCATAAAAACAAAGGCCCCAGGGGTGGAGGGGACTAGAATGAAATGAAGTCCTTTGACACCCAAACTGGATAAAGATACAAATAAGGACAAGGCTAAGGGGTGTACGGGGGGAAAGTGGAGCTGAGGGGCTCTTGAAGATGAAGCAGGGAGGGTAAGTCAGGGCCAAATAGAGAAGGATCTTGAATGACAAGAGCTTGGGCATTTCTCCTGAGTGTCATGGGGAGCCATTGAGGAGCTCCCAGATCTGCATCTAGGAGGTTCCCCTGTCTGTGGGCAGATAAGCAACTGGGTTGGGGTGGGGGCACACAGTGGAAGGTGAAATGCAGCCATGCAACTGGTGGCTGGGAGGGAGGGTCCCAGGCAGGGCTGAGTGTCTCTGTCATCTTCACCAGTACATCCCACTCCCTAGACATAGACACAAACTGAGGCCACTGCAGAGAGAGGGGAAAGGGCCTCACAAGACTGGGACAGGGAAGGGGTTGTCAGTCATAGGAGGACAGGAGCTTAGAGTGGGGATAGGCCAAGAGTGGAAGACACTGAATTTGAAGAGCCAAATGAATGAGCTTTGGCTAGGGTTTCTCCCTAAGAGTATAAGGACCCTTCCCTTGAGGTCCACAGCCACAGAGCCCCAGACTCTAGAGGGAGGGGCCTTTTGAGACCACCTCCACCTGAGGTCCTGAGAGAAGCAGTGACTTACCCAAGGTTACGTGGAGACCAGGGACATTGACCAGCATGGACCCTTATTAGCCAACTTCTTGAGTTCATGTGGGTATCCCATCCACAACCCAAGCCCCAAATGAGCTGGATGTGGGACATCCATGTCTACAGATGGGGAGATGAGTTCCTCTGGAGGCACAACACCAGGTGTCAGTAGGTGCCCCTGAGAGCTGCCTACCCCAGCCCCAGCCTTCCTAGAGAGAGACACAGCCCTGGGAGACAGCCAGGTGGCCTGTGTCATCATGATGCCTGACAGTAGCTCCCCTCTCCTCTATGCAAGTGACATCTCTTTCTCCCATGGTCACATTTAACCAGGGATAAGCCTGTCCCTTCACCATGCTGCTTGCTGCCAAGTGAAGAATGTAAAATCCTAAGAGCCACGAAAGAGAAGCAACTTTGATCTCATGCTCTGTGGGTCACATGCCGTGCTGGCTGTTTCATGCTTTGTCTCATGCTTTCCTCAGAGACGCCTTCTTCTACAGAGGGGAGAGGATGAGACTCAAACAGTTAAAGCCATTCTCAAATGTACTGCGCTGCTCTGAGGTTGGGAGAAGGACAAAAGATCTTGCCTAGGCTCTGACTTCTGATTACCATCACAATCAAGTAAGGAGCACAATTTGCTCCTTAATCATTGAGGCCAGAGGTTCTGCAGACCCCAAATTAACATGGCAGACTTTAGCCCATCACTGGGCAGCCTACAGACCCCAAACTCTCACATGGCTTCCTGAAGACCCCTAGTCTATCACAGAGCTCATCAAACAGGAGACACTTAAGGTTTTGGTCTCATCTTTGTGCAGGTGGCCTCATCCTTTCTTTCCCACCACCCTGGTTCTGCAATTGGCGCAAACACTTTTTGATCCCAGGGCAGTGTTGGTTGGGAGCAGGCAGGGGCAGAGGGAGCAGGTGTGCAGAGCACTGGAGAACACAGGCACTTATCTAGATAGTCCTTTCAGATTCCCTCTTTCCCCAGACAGTCCTCTGCAGCCATTCCCCAGTGGGTCCCAGTGCCCAGAACCAAGTCTGTATGTCTTACACAGAGCCTCCTCTTTCTGCAGCCCAACTCTCATCACTCCTAGGCCCCTTCCTGCTGGCCTCTCTCGTGCTGAGATTCATGGTACAGAAGCTATTCTGCTCTTCTAACCTGCCTTGCTCTATTTACCTCTGGGTCCTTGCACAGGTAGCTATCTCAGCCCAGACCTCTCTTCTCCACTTTCCTTCTTTACCTGCTAACATATCTCAAGCCTTAATCTGCAGCCACTCCTGGAAGCCTTTCTTGTCCTGGGATAGGTGTGCCTAATGCCTGTGCTCATCCGTCATGCATACTTCTCATTTGCTAATAGATAGATTTCAGCTAATTGCCCATCTGTCCAGTAAGCTCCTTAAGGGCCAGGACCCTGCTCGTCTGCCCCCACCATAGCTCCAACAGCTCATATAGTGCTTGCATTAGTGTTCATGTGCTGGATGCATGGGTACTGCACTCTGAGAACCTAGAGATTATTGACAGACATGTGAGTACTCAATGATAATCCACCCAGTAAGAGAAGTGGAGTCAAGGTTCAGAAGTAGGAGAAGAGAGAAGGGAGAGTGATGAAGTCACAACCAGGAAGAAGCTCAGGGAGGTAAGTGCTAAATGGAGTTTTCCAGAGTGAGAAAGAAATGCTTTTCCATGAGCAAAGGCAGGGACCTCTAGGAGAGTCATTTGTACTAGGGCATGCCCTGGGACGGGGGGTCGGGGTGGGGTGGGGTGGGGGGGACGGTGGTGGTGCAGGGAAGATGGGGAGGGAGTTGAGCCATGAGCAGTTTGCTATCAGTGCAGACAGACTGCAGAGGGTGTGCTGGACTGCAGTGGGGCTGAAGAGGGTAGAAGAGGTCAATTCTCAAAGGCCACATGCCACACGGAGAGGTTCACCTCCATCTCCCAGGAGATGGTCTCTGTGCAGAGTCAGATTGGTGGATGTTCTTGAGGAAAACTGATTTGAGGAAACATGTCCAGAAAGAGAAGGATAAACCCAAATGCCTTCAAGATTGTCCAAAGAAGAGCTAAGGACTGTCTAGACCAAGGGCTGGGAGATGAAGGGAAGGCAGGGCTGTTGATGTCTCAGGGAGGAATAACAGTGTGGAGAAGGGGCTGATGAGTGCAGAGACGTGGTCAGTTTCCTGACTTGGATGATGAGAGCCTGGTTAATAAGGTCTTTCTGGAGAAAGAGGGAACTGGAACTGCTCAGAGGTGAAGACACAGCATATGAGATCAGTTCAGAATGTGTTGATAAGAAGGCCAATAGTTGGAAGGATGGATGTGAGCACAGCTAGGAAGAAAATGCCACTTTAGCAAAAAGAAAGAGAGAAAGAAAGAAAGAGAGAGAGAGAAAGAAAAGAAGGAAGGAAGAGAGAGAAAATACACACATATAAATATAAAGCAAAAAATACCCAATCAAACAAATGGAGAGAAATGAGCAGTTTTGCAAAGGAGTCCCTAATTCAGCACAAAGATTCTTCATATAGTTCCCCCTTGGTTTAATCACACCTGCTATGATACAATATGATTCAATTTACATTGAATTGAGATTATTGGGAATGTGGCCACCACACTGTGCCTGACCCAATGTTGGCAAGTGTCTATGTATGCCAGTGTTTTTGTGGTTCTGGGCAAAGGGTGTCTTGCCTTTTCCCTTCCCCATCTCTGATGAAATAATTGTTTCATTTGTTGGCAGCATCTCTGTCCTAGTAGGCAAAATCTTTCCTTAGTCTGTACTGAGACTTAATGCAGGTCCACTGGGAGAAGAGTGGGTGGCAGCCATTCACCCTGTAGAATGAATGACCAGAGAGCAAAGTTTTATAAGGGTGAAGGGAGTTACGAAGGCCCTGGGCTTGTGCAAGGGTGATGGAGTGAAGCACAACCAGGTCATTCTGAGGAAATTGTGAAATTGAGGGAGGGGGTGTTGAAGAAAAGCCTTCAGAGAGGTGTGACCCATTGGAGCGTGCACCCTACTTCACCTTTCTCCCCTCTGATTCAGCACACACCCCACCCTACCTTGTTTTAGCTTCATGCATCTTCCTTCTATAAAATGACCATTTACTGTTGAGTCTCAGGGTCAACCCACAAGGCTGGAGCTCCTCTGTGAAGTTGGGTAAAGCAAATGAAATCTTCCTGGCAGTGTAAAGACCATTCAGGAACTGAATGGGTGTGGGTGCTGCAGGCAGGGCTGGGGAGGTCTCCAAACATTACTTGATAGAACAGCCAAAATCAAATTCTCACTGAATTCAGTAATAACAAGGATAGGAACACTTTGCTGAGCACTCACTGTGTGCTGGGTCCTATACCTTATGGACCTTATCACCCTCAGCCCACTGAACAACTCTGTAAGGTCATGATCCCCACTTTACCAAGGTAAGAAAGGGAACTGATGTCTGGAGAGGCTACTCGTCCATCCAGAGTATTAGAGTCAGGCTCAGCGCCCATAGCACAGTGGTTACTGCGCCAGCCACATACACTGAGACCGGCAGGTTCCAACCTAGCCCGGGCCTGCTAAACAACAACGACAACTACAACCAAAAATTATAGCTGGATGTTGTGGGGTGTGCCTGTAGTCCCAGCTACCTGGGAGACTGAGGCAAGAGAATTGCTTAAGCCCAAGAGTTTGAAGTTGCTGTGAGCTGTGATGCCACAGCACTCTACCAAGGGGGACATAGTGAGACTCTGTCTCAAAACAAACAAACAAACAAAGTATCAGAGTCAGATGCAAGCCCATCCCCACCCTACTCCAAAACTATTGGGGTTTTGAATTGCTACCAGGTCATTTAGTCTCCTTCTCCCTGGTGCCAAAATCTTGCTGGCTGAGGCCAGAGCAGGGAGCAGGCTATGGGGTCCAGAACTAGTGGCTCAACAGCAATTGGCCACCAGTGCTTAGGGCCCCTGGAGCACCACAGTTCCAAGACGGCTCTTTGCTCTGAGTTTCCACTTTTGCACCAGTAAACACCTGTAACTAGAGATGGGCAGCCAGGGTGAGAAAATGATCAGACCTACACAAAAGAGAAGGGACAGAGAATGTGTGGACGGACCTCCAAATGGTGAGGGAGGCTGCCAAGACTGGGACTCTCCGATCTGCTTTCATTTCTCAGGTTTTGAAAAATAAGCCTATAAAGTAGAAACAGCAAAGAACATGGGATTTGGAATTTGGGATTTGAAGCCAACTGTGGAGCCCAGGCAGGACACAGACTGACTCCTCTGACCGAGGGGAAGTCATATACACACTCTGGGGCCTGTATACTCCTTTGTAAAAGAAGGCCAACAACAGCATCTGCCTCCTGAGGCTATTGTGAGGCTCTGTGGACTGTCCCCTTGGCCTTCACTGTGTTGCTGATTGACTGGGCTGTTGGGGGTCTCTGGGTCAGGGACTGTACCCGCCGCTCATCTCCCTCAACACTTCTTACTTCTCTTGCAGATTTACTTTGTTCCAAAATGGCAATTTCCTTTTATGAGGCTCTCTTCATTGTTGGTCTCTGTGCTTCGATCTACTGTGTGCCCCCCACCACTGTCCCCAGAGGAGAATGCCTCCACCCTTCCTACACAAAGAACA
Organism: Galagoides demidoff; assembly: GCA_963574575.1. Taxonomy (NCBI): domain Eukaryota; kingdom Metazoa; phylum Chordata; class Mammalia; order Primates; family Galagidae; genus Galagoides; species Galagoides demidoff. The sequence continues at coordinate 7,134 of CAUYQV010062164.1, forward strand.
ACCCCGTCTCCCAGGTGTCTTCCCATAACACCGACTTCGCCTTCCGCCTGTACAGGAGGCTGATTTCCGAGGCCCCGAGTCAGAATGTCTTCTTTTCCCCCATGAGTGTCTCCACTTCCCTGGCCATGCTTTCCCTTGGGGCCCGCTCAGCCACCAAGACCCAGATCCTCCTGAGCCTGGGCTTCAACCTCACCCACACTCCGGAGCCTGCCATCCACCAGGCTTTCCGGCATCTGGTCCACTTGTTCACTGTCCCCAGCAAAGCCCTGGGCGTGCAGATGGGCAATGTCCTCTTCATCAAGAAGGAACTGCAGCTGCAGGCAAACTTCTTGGACGACGTGAAGAGGCTGTATGAGGCCGAAGTCTTCCCCACAGACTTCTCCAACCCATCCAAGGCCCAGGCAAGGATCAACAGCTATGTGAAAAAGGAGACCAAAGGGAAAATCAAGAACTTAGTCCAAAACCTTGACCCTCTGACAGCCATGGTGCTGGTGAACCACATTTTCTTTAAAGGTACAGATCCGAAAGGTTGATTTTGATCTGTTTTGTTTTGTTTGCTTAGTCAAATGATGCAAGCTAGACAAACCCTAGACAGCAGGGTGGAGCGATGGGAGTGCCCAAGTTCTAATTAGCTTTAAAACTGGCTGTCTGCCTGACCTTGAGGGTCCCTGTTTATCATTTACAGTGGGGGCTCATTCAGCTCTGTCTTTGATAGACTGATTTGGTGTCCCAAGAAGCTGACATTGGACTCTGTAATCTGGAAAAATCTTCTGGAAACTAGCTTGTCAGAAAGAATTTTATCTCTTGCCACTAGCGGCTGCCTCACTCTCCTCTGAAGGTTTTAGAGGAGGGACACAAAAATCTCTGGCAGACAGCCTAGAAGCAAATCTACCCATCCATTCACCACGCTATCCCCTCATAGATCCCCCCATCCTATAAAGAATAAAGAGAAGGGGGAAAAGCTGATCTACTTTGAGCTCTTCCTAAGTTACCTTCACTTGTGTGTGCTGTTCTGTTTAACTTAATTCTCTTTTAGTTGAAATCGAGTTGGAAATGGAGACAGGCCAGTGTAACTGTCATTCAAAACTGCCTAGAGTTTTGCAGTTTTCACTGTGCTGTAGTAGCATGCACGTCAGCTTGGAAGTGGGACAGTGGGGGTTTGAATTGCACCTCTCCCTCTTAATTGCTCCATGATCCTCAGCACGTTGCCTAAAAGATTTCCCCTGTATCAAGTGCCTGATCTGTGCCAGTCTCTGTGCTGACCAGGTGGTTGGGTGACAAAGTCATCTTCATAGGGCTGTGCTCAGGCTGGGAGCACCTGGAGTTACTTTGGAAGCCACCATATCATCCCCCAAGCCCCTTCCTTCCTTCCCTCCTCCATCGATCTGCCCACTCATCTATCCATGTTCACCCATCCACCTGCTGAACCACCCTCCAAACACCCATTCACCAAGCTATCCATCCATGCTGCAAAGAAGGAAAAGAAGGCAGAAAAGCTGAGATGCTTTGAGCTCTTACTAAATTACCTTCACTTGTATGTGCTGTTCTGTTTGACTTAATTCTATTTTCATTGAAATATAACTCCCATACTTAAAATTCACCATTGTGAAGTATATAATTCCATGGTTTTTGTTTTTAGTATATTCACAAGGTTGTGTAAATACTCCGTCTGTGTAATTCTAGAGCATTTTCATCACCTCAAAAAGAAGCCCCCATACTCATTACCAGTTGCTCCCTATCCCTTTTTGCTGTCTTTACCTCACTACTTGCACTGTGACATAAAGACCTCTGTTCTTTCTTTGTCCTAGCCAAGTGGGAGAAACCCTTTAACCCTGTGGATACAAAGAAAAGCTTTCCATTCCTCCTGGGCAAGGGAACCACTGTGCCTGTCCCCATGATGCACCAGATGGAGCAGTTTTCTTTCGGAGTGGATCCAGAGCTGGACTGCTTTGTGCTACAGATGAACTACAGGGGAGATAACGTGGCCTTCTTTGTCCTTCCTGGCAAGGGCAAGATGAGGCAGCTGGAACAAGCCTTATCAGCCCAGAGACTGAGAAAGTGGAGACACTCACTCCAAAAGAGGTGGGCATCTCTGTCAATTTGTTGGGACCTCATACAGGGGATGGTGTACATCCTAGGATGGGGGGGCAGAAGATTGCTAACAGCTGCTGAATAATCACTCCTGCAAATTGAGCACTGACTGCATACACAACAGTGAACCTGGTGCAGGGTATACCTATTCAAACTTGAACTTCACTGTCACCTGATGGATGTGAGGTCCTATGCCATACATTTCACAGATAAGGAAGTAGAGGCTCTAAGATGCTAGCCCAAGGTCAAGTAGCTATTATGTCACTGCAGAGCTGTACTGTCACAGTAGCTCTTATGTGCTATCAGAGCTTACTCTAGAAACCAATTTAATATTGAATTCTGTGCAATGAGCCCATAAAAGCAAATAAATTTTTAAAAGAGCATTAATGCTCACCTATAAAAAGAAGATACTAAAATTACCAAATTCATAGGTTATTGAAAAGATAAAGTAAGTTGCTTGCTATTTATAAAGTGCTTAGAAGAATGCCTAGGAGATAGGAGGTGCTCAATAAATGCTAGCTAATAGAAACATTATTAGGCTGGGCACCTGTGGCTCAAGGGGCTAAGGCACCAACCACATACACCTGAGCTGGTGGGTTCAAATCCAGCCCAGGCCTGCCAAACAGTGATGGCTGGACCAAAAAATAGCCAGGTGTTGTGGCAGGTGCCTGTAGTCCCAGCTACTTGGGAGGCAGAGGCAAGAGAATTGCTTGAGCCCAGAAGTTGGGGGTTGCTGTGAGCTGAGATGCCACAGCACTCTACCCAGGGCAATAGCTTGAGGCTCTGTCTCAAAAAAAAAAAGTAACATTATTAGAGGTTTTGCCATTATTATGGAGTGTATCAAGAGAATATGGAGAATATAAAAAAGGATTGACCATAAAATAAAAAGGAATGTCAAAGATTTATGTTCAGTCTCTTAGCAATATCTTCTTGGCATCACTGGCAATGTTTCCAGGTGCTCATAGACTAGGAAGAGTGAAGAGACAGGATGGAGGATGAATGTCATTCCAGAAAGACAAAAGTCAATGCACCTGAGGGTGGGGGAGACAAAGAGCAGTGGGCCTTCTGAGCAGAGACAGATTGCTTTCAGCTGGGATGGGGGACAGCTTTAAGGAGGTGCTGGTGTTTAGCCACACAGATGAATAGGACACAAACACACAGACGCTTGGGAAGGGCAGTTTTGGCAGAGGAAGTAGCACTGGCAAAGATGCACTGAAGGATCAGGGGATGCTGCAGGAGGCTTTGGAGGTGTCTTCTCAGACTGCACCACTGCTGAGTAGAGGAACAGGAGGCAGCAGGGAGGCTGGGGCAGGGAGGGGCAGGGCACAGAACAGCAGCTAGAGCAGAGGGAAGATGGAGACGCCAAGGTAAGCGCAGGGGACAGTAACAGGAAGGAAAGAGCTGCCCACAGTATCCAGCATCACAAGATACCTGACAGAGACGGATGAGGGCTGAGAAGTGTTCCTCCAACATTTTCCTGCTTTCATTTCTCTAAGTTACTAAATACATGACCTTGGGCAAAGCACTAAAACCAGGTTTTACCATCGTTAAAATGGAGGAAATATTCATGAATATGCCTGGGACAACACCCAGCATGTAGTAAATGTTCAGTAAACGCAGGCTGGTTACCCTTGTTTTGGGAAAACCTGTTGCAGGGGAAGAAAATATGCCAAGCTCTAGCATTGAGCTGTCTGGTAGCCACTAACCACATGTAGTTATTTAAATTTGAATGAACTCAAATGTAGCAAAGTTTTAAAAAGTAGTTTCCTTATTTGCACCAGCCACATTCCATGTTGCTCAAGAGCCACATGTGGCCAATGGCTACCATGTTGAACAGTACAAGTGTAGAATCTTCCCAACAATAGAATATCCCCAACATCAAGGAAAGTTCTACTGGACTTAGCTACTGTAGAGGGTGACCAAGATTTGCTCCAACAAGGTCTGATGTAGAGGCATGGTGGGCGGGGCAGCAGCTGAGCCAGGGTTGGTGGAGAGGCCCTGTGGGAGGGGCTGCGGCTGAGCCAGGGTTGGTGGAGAGGCCCTGTGGGAGGGGCTGCAGCTGAGCCAGGGTTGGTGGAGAGGCACGGTGGGAGGGGCAGCGGCTGAGCCCGGGCTGGTGGAGAGGCTCGGTGGGCGGGGTGGCAGCTGAGCTTCCTTTACTACAAGATATTTCCCATTGGCATCTCCTTCTCTGGGTAAGGTGACCAGATTTTAACATTGGTAAAGCGGGACACCATTGACGGGAGCAGGGCCTGACAACAATGCAAACTTTGATAAGCAGTTCTCGATAATCACTTCTCAACAATTATTTGTTATTATTACAGTTTAACATTATAAAATTAACCAAAATAATATAAAACTCATATCCTGGCAAAATAGCCACATGGCAACTGAAAACCGTATATTCCCTTCCTGTTCTCCCACCTGTTTGTGCATTCTTTCCAAAAATTGGGACTTTTTTAAAACACTGCAGGACAAGGGACAAATTGTTAAAAAGTGGGACTGTCCCGCCAAAAGCAGGATGTCTAGTCACCCTATTTTAGGGCCAGCTCCATAGGTAAAAGTCAAGGAGTTTAAGTCAGGAGAACATAGGGAACTCAATCTCACTTCTTTGTCCTTTCCATTGTGCTGGCAAATTCTCATTGAGGTAAGCTCTCCTATCTATTTCCATGTAAATAGTTATCATGTGTTGTAAATGGCTGTTTTAAGAATGCATCGCGTGGTTCTTTTGCTAACTCCTGTCTCATGTGCACATTGTTGGGTAGACTTCTGTGGCAAGAGCGTAAATTGTTCCAACATCATAGCAGAAGAAGCAAGACTTGTTGCTGTTCAAGGCCTCCCAGATCTCCCCTTGTGCACATCACACACAGTACAATGCATCAAAATTTATCATGAATGTGTGCAATTGTTAGGTGTGTTGGAGTTTCTGTTGCATACTCACACCTTGTATTTCCATAATGTTCTTGAATTTCATTTCAAAATGGTCTTGCACTCCTCCACCAATATGCTTCCACCATTTTCTATGACTGTCCTGCTTGTCTCATGGTGACACGAGGATTTAGATGATTAATGCCATCGTTTGAGCAAACATCATACTGTACAGTGCTGCTGCAATTCAATTTCTAAAAGTAATACATAGATAACATTGCTTAAAATGTGTATACACATTTTTGGCACCACTGGTGTGTGTGTGATAAATGTTCTTACATTTTGGGTTTCTAGGCTTCTAGGATCAAAAAGTAATGCTTTAATGTGTTGCCTAGCATGCTGCAGTGAATTATGAAAGAAATGTTGAGATTATTTTTCTGAGATGGTTTGTTGGCATAGTTTTTAGATGTAGGGCAATAATTCTAGGTGATGTTCAATGTCTTTATAGCAGTGGGACTGATGCCAACTTTGTATCCAGTGAGCACCAGTGGGGGATAAGTTACTAACCCCAGAATAAATAGTACTATAACTTTGTGAAAAACTTGTATATTTTACATGTCATTGTAAAAGTAACTGACAACACTTTAATCATATTCCCTGCATGTTATTTTCATCCTTTGATGTGCGGTTGGGATACATGTATTTGCTACATTTGCTGTGTGCCTTCATACAGTTCCATTCTCTCCCAGGGGGACAAAGGTAGCAGTGACCTTTTTGGTAAGCTTTTCACTGCTTGTCTCTTCACTCTTCCTTTTGGTTTGGTGTGAATCATTGCTCTTGTCACTGCTCCTTGTCTTTGATTGTACTCTTGTTCCAAAATATCATTGCTATTGTATATTTTTTGTGGAAACTGTTTACATTTTGGGCCTACATTCTTATGTGTTCTTCACAGAGCTGTCAGGACAAATCTTTCAAAAAGTATTTTCTTTCTCATTGTTTCCTTGAAGGAAGTTGTGACCAGTGGCTATTTGTTCCCCCCAAAACCACATATAAACTGTATGCTGCAATGTCAATGAGATTGAAGAAAATTGGCAAGGGCCAGCACCGAGTTCCTCAGTGACAGGAATCTTCTCATGCATTTATCAAGTTCATCAACACCTACTTTAGTAACATTATAAAAATGGATTACAGACTTGTTATCTGTCACCTTCATAACTTCATGGTGTATGGAAAGTACTGTAAAAACCTTTCTTGTCTTTGGAACATAATTTACTAATGTCACAGAAGAAGAGAAGGCAGATCTATTGTCCCAGAGATTTTTCATAGAGATTTTTCAATGTTGGCCTAAGTTCTAGAGGCAAATCCTGTTGATCACCATGAACAATACCAACTGGAGTTATGTTCTTTTGAAGCACACTGAAAGCTAAGGAGATGGAGGTAAATTTTCTGTCCATGGTAATATTTCTTCTGGACTAATCCAAATGACAATCCTGAACCACTCTGTTTATAATCTCTGAACCACTATCATAATTTCTTAGAAGATTCTCTGATTTCTCTGCATATGGCAAAACAGTAGTTTATAGAAGAATCACACAAACTTCCCAGATTTAGTTGGTAAGTAAAGACTGAATGGACAACATCCATGGAAAGACACCAGTTTCTCATCAACAGTGATAGACTTGTGAGGCTTGTAGGAAAGTGAGAGATTATTTATAACCATATTCCAAAGCTCTTGAACTGGAGCAAACTTAACATACTATCTGTGAGCTTCACATGTTGCAGCATCATCAAAATGTACACATTTTAGTAGGAGTCACATTTCTGTGTTCTGAAAATGTAGCAGAGTAAACTGGAAAATTCTCACTGAAAAGATCTCAGATATTGTCTTTATTTTCCCAGTACACACTACAATTTAGAATTCCAATAGGTTCTAATATTTCTTTGTTTAATGAAATTGCCAGAATTTTGTATGAATGCATTCTTACATAACTCTTTGACTAGATATAATTTCGGGTTTGTGAACTTGAAAATTACATGCCCAGTTTCATTATCAATGAAAGGTTGGAAATCATCCAATGGAGTTTTGAATGCTGTTCTTGATTGTACTCCTGGTTGAGTCCTCATAATATTAGCTGATTGTCATCTCCCTAATCCTTCATTGGCGGTGAGTTCCATGTCATTCCCGATGGTGCCATCATCTGAGCTGAAGTTTCTCTATTTTTATAACTGGGCATGCTCTTCTTCTTTTGGGCTCCATCCATATTTTACATTTATTCTTCTCTATCACCTTCTTCTTCTTCACTCTCTTCCTCAGAATAAAAATCTCACATTCTACCTCTGTTAATTCTTCTTGTTCATTATCTGAACTATTGAAAATGCCTTCATCATTTCCTTCAAAATCTGACACTATCAGTTCTTTCTTTATCTCAACTACCAAGAAATTATATTGCTTCTTTGCCAACTTTGTGTCTGTATCATAAGAAAAAAATAATTTTTGACATAAGTGAATTTACAGAATTTTATTTTATCTTTTCAGTCATATATACCTTTATCTTCATCAAACACAAAACCACTGCTTACTAACTTGACTATGAAAAACACTTAGAAAAAAACAGAACACCAGGTTTTCCTGGAGAAAAGACCACATCTCCTCTCTGCTAATCCAAAAGTGGTGACATATGAAAGTGTTACAGATAAATGGGTGAGGGTCTATAACAAAAGTCATAAATGGAGAAACCACAACTACCCACATAAATACAACAACAAAACCATGGTGGGGTCAGTCCCTGACTACATTGGTATGCAACTGAACTCTAGAAGCCTGTGAAAATTCCATTCTTGTGATTTAGCAACTCCATGTTCCACTTCATGCACTTACACACAGTAGTTTAATGTGTAATACCTTTTACAACTGGCAGGATCTACTGGCTTAGCTTTCCCTACAATGTGATGCAAAACAGCCATGGTATAGTGAAGGTAACATAGTATAGGCAATACAGTATAATGGCTACATGCTTGAGTTCCAGAGCCAAATTCCTTTGGTTCAAATGCTAGCTGTAATCTTGCTAAGTTATCTGACCTGTTTGCCTCAGTTTCCCCACCTATAGAATGGAAGGATAGCAAAACCTCTATGGATTTTTTTATAGGATTGAATGAGTTAATAGTTTAGCTTAAAACATACTACTCAATACATGTCAAATATCAGTACTGTTATTGTAGTAGGGAGAAACTGGACCCAGTTCTACTGACTGATGTAGGGCTTGTCAATCTGAGTCTTTTTTTCTCCATCTATATCATGTTTACTAGATAACATGTTTTATTTTCATCTTTAAAATGCTTTACTCAATGTTTAATATTTGTTTTACTCACATGTACCCTTCTGTTTTATCTCTCATTCTATATTGTGTAAACATATTGTTAGCAAGTAATTCCAAGGACCCATTAGTAGTGACTACTTCAAACTCGAGTATAAGCAAGAATGAATTTACTCACAAAAGTTTAAATATTTTTTCTTACCCTGGGTCAGCAAATCACTCTCATATATCAGAAAGAAGCAAAAATTTTCAGGTTTTTGGAAACTTAGACCTGGATATTTAATGTTAGCCTATGGTAACTTTGTATATAATCTTATTATATACAAATATATCTTCTGGAAATGAAGTATTTCACTTCAAATTTTACTACTTAAAGATCTACAGTGTTGCGTCTACGTTTTGTCTTTTTTCACTGTATTTTTGAGTGACATTCATAATGCATATTTAATTTTGTATCTTATTTTTGTGAATTATTATTCTATACCATTTTCACATTATTTACAGCCTTCTCATTGACTTCTAACATTTTCCTTTTTTTTTTGTTTCAGGTTAATGTGAGGGCACAACCAGGTCACAATATTTGAATTTTGAGTTTTTCTTGTAGTTGTATACTGCACCCAAAGGTGTGCCATACACCCCGTACATTGTGCCCATTGAATGGGACCAGCAGCCCCCCCTCCACTCTCTTCTTCCCCTTTCCCCCAAATTGAATAGGATTAAGTTTTTCTCCTGTGTGGATGTGTATTACATCATCTACTGGCTTCATAATAAAATTGAGTTTAGTTTTCCCTTTTTTTTTTTTTTTTTGTTGAGTTTCACTGTGCCACCTTCAGTAGAGGGCTGTGGCTTTACAGCTCACAGCAACCTCAAACTCTTGGGCTCAAGCCATTCTCTTGCCTCAGCCTCCCAAGTAGCTGGGACTACAGGCACCTGCCACAACGCCTGGCTATTTTTTTTGTTGCAGTTGTTATTGTTAGCTGGCCGGGCCTGTTCGAACCCCCAACTTCGGTGTATGTGGGTGGTGCCGTAACCACTGTGCTATGGGCGCTGAGCCTAGTTTTCCTTCTTATTGAAGATTCTTGTGCTTAATTTACAAATTTTGCAAGGTATACAAAAGCATAGAGAAAAGTTATGTGTAATTCCACTGTTACAGCTCATCATTAATGTCTCATATTTCAGAAATACGTAGTTTTGCTGCTTAAGCATATTCCATATAACTAAACACAATACAAACCGTAATTTTTATTGGCTGCATAAAATTCCATTATATCAAGGAATCATAATTTATTTTACACCTATTTCATTATATTTTAGTTTGCTATTGGGTGATCCTTCTTGACAATGGGACATATAAATACAATCATGCATGTTACTTATGCACTTATGTGACTCGGTGTGTGTAGATCATTTTTCTATCCCTTTCTTGTCACCACTCCATAATCAACCTGCTGCAATTCCCCAAGACCTATGCAAATGCTCCATTCAACGTTTTTTACAGCTACAAATTTATCGGATTTCATTCACTAGTTTTCTCTTCCAACACACGCGGAGACTCTACAAAACTTTATTTTTTCAGTTGGCAGATTTAGACAACTTCGAAGATTTTCGGTGGATCTTGGGGAGAGGGAGATAAGGAGAACCTTTTCCCGCCGCCCCCCACTCTTAACATCTAACAGGACAGATGCTTGATGTTTCCGAGAGCAAGTATTCAGTTTCGGGAGTTGGGGAGAAGTAGGGCAGGCGGCTCCCCTGCCACCAGGAAGCGCCCGGGTTTGCTACACTTGACAGCCGACTGCGATCATCGGGGATTTTCCAAGCAGGACCAGAAAGCCGAAGAGGAGGGAAAGTGCGAACAGACCACGTGACCCAAGTTCACTTTCACGTCTCCAGACCTGAGCGCGGCAGAGATCAACACCGACCTGCTACCAATAGATTTTCTTCCCAAAGCCTTGATAAAGGCTTCCCAAGTTCCGGGAGGTACATTTAGAAAGTATTGGTTGGAAAAACAAAAGTTCGAGTTTTACCACTAGTAAATGCTCTGCCAGCCTTTGCGGAACCACCACTACATCCATCTGCCAACCTCTCCCTACACTTGTCTCCCGTGCTTTTCCAACCCTCCCAGAGTTCCCGTTCCACTGAGAGGACAGCGAGAGCAACAGTTTAGGGGCTGAGCAGTCCGTCTCTCTGGCGCAGGCGGCGCACCGCGGGCCTCACACCTCTTGGCGAGCGCGGCCCGAACCCTCGCCGCCGTTCCCCGCCGCCAGGCCGGGTTCCCTCTCCCCGCCCGGCCGCCGCGCGTTGCCTCCCCACCGGCCCGGGCGCCGGCCGGGCGCATGCGCGCGGCACTCTCGGGCGTGCCGGCCACACTCCCCCCACCCACTCTGCGAGCTTGTCACTTCCTGCCCTCGCCCCATCTCCGTCCGGGGTCAGTCAGTCGCTCCCTGTCGCTGCCGGAGAGTCTCTGCTTTCCCCTTCTTACCCGCTTCGCGGCGGTAGCTCGGGCTCTCCAGGAAAAGGGAGACAGAGAAAGAGAGGGACTGACTTTAATAAAGTTTCCCGAAACAGCAACTACTACCAAAAAGGCCCACGGTGGGGGGAAGCACCATTCTTCCCCGCCCCTCTCCAAAAGCCTGAGAGATCGTTGCAGGTGGAGCGGCGTTGGGGGGAGCCCGGCTGCGGCGCCAGCCGTTGCCCTGGCGAGGGGCGCCTCAGGACCAGCCCGCTCCAGTTCCGGCTCCTGTGGTGGCGGCCGCGGCTACTGCCTGGCGGTTCCTCCTGTCAACTGCCTGCGCCCGCGCGCCGCCCGCCCGCCCAGCTCCACAGCGCGGAGGGACGCCGTGAGCCGCCGCCGCCGCCGTCGCCTGGGTCCGCGGAGGGACGTGGTGAGCTGTGGCGCTTCCGCGTCAGCGCCAGTGGGGACTCTTTGGGAGCGCGTCGGGCCCGAACCCGGTTCCCTTCGCTGGGTCGGCGGAGGCTGCGCCCGGTGGGGCCCCCCAGCCGCCTCCCACGCCAGGCTGTCCCCGCGGCCGCCGGGCCGGCCTTCCTTCCTTCCGCCCGCCCGCCCTAGGAGTTAAGTAAGTTGGGCGCACTTGGTTGTGGGGACCGGGGACCAGCCAGGGAGACCCCAGCGCACGTGCGTGGCCGAGGGCGCGGCGTGGGCCGGCCGCGGGCGGGAACGGGACCTCGGTCGCCCGGGAGCCCCGCGGTGCCCGCCGCCCCCCGCGCCTCCCTCTCCGCGCGCTCGCCCGCCCGGACGGCGAGGCCGCAGCCGCCCGCGCAGCCGGCCAGGCCTTCGCCCTGCGCTGCGCACCGAGGCTGTTTCCGGGTAGGGCGGTGAACCTGTGCGCGGAGTTTGGGCTGGAGAAGGACGGGGTGGTGCGTCTGTTCTCCAGAGGAAGGTGCGGGTCCGAGGGGAACGCGGAGGGCAGGTGATGGGAACGAATGGAGAAGGTGGCCAGAGCCCCCTAGGAAGTTCACGGGTTGTGTTTCTTTCCACAGCCGTGGCGCAATGAAGAGCTTCTCACAGTAAAGGGAAAGTAGGTCGCGCCCACTGAAAATGCCTTTAAGGGACAAATACTGTCAGACTGACCACCATCATCACGGATGCTGTGAACCAGGTATACCCCTTTGCTTCCTCAGTTACTTGGACCGCCATCAGAGCCACTCAGCCTTGTGTTTCCTTTTAGTTTTCTTTTCCTCCTGCCTCTGAAGTCATTTTGAAGTAAAGCAGGCTATAATTTTCCCCAGGATAAAACCAGTTATGAAGCTAAAAGCTTGTACAAACAAGAGGTCTCCCCTCCTTGATCCCTCACAGAAAGTATTACAAGTGTCACCTTAAATCATTTCCATGAGATCAGTCCCTCAGTCCTCTTCCCTTTTCTTTCCAGGGAGCCTGCAATTAATAGTATGCCCCTATGCTCTGGCATGAAATTAAAGAGAAAAGGAAAAGATAGGTAGTAGGATACCAGTAGTTATCTTCGCGAAAATTGTTTCATTTAAAGTTTGTTAATTTTGGCCAGGGAATAGGGCTGAAAGCCTAAAAATGAGTTTAATTTGGGATAAAAAAGTTTGTTCAACTCATTGGGAAAATCAGAATAAGTGGAACCTTCAACAAAAATTCTTGAACCATAACATAGTATATTACAAAATAAAAGAAAAATCTCCTGATTCATTAAATTCATATTTCTAGGGTGTTTGATTCAATGGAATTTATGAAACGAAAAAGATGTTTCTTAGAGTCTCATGAAGAATATTAGCGAATTTTATTTGATAAATGTGATAGGTAAACTATTGACAAGTTTTTTTGCTTAGACCTTTCATGAGCTTTGTGACAAAAAGGGAATCTTTGAATATGTACTGTCACTAAATAAAAGCTATGCTGTGCTAGTTCAAAGGCAGATATCATTATTTTTGACTTAAAAGTTATTAGGTTTTTTTTGATACTTTTGCTTGATTTTTGTTGGAATATTTTAATTGAACTTAGATAGTTGGGTGTTATTCACAGTAGAGTTCATTTTACGTAATTTTTTGATTGATGGGAAAAATGTTAATGATAAAGGGGAAAAGCTTCCATTTTCAGAAAATGTTGCTACATAACTGAATAAAATTTGTCTTATAACCCTGTCTCTACTGTACTTTGTTGGAGATAAGTAATAATTTACCTGTACTAATAAAACAAGCAATCATCCAATGGGATCCAGTTTTTATTCAACTGCCCCTGATCTGTCTAACTTTTAGTACTCTTTTACACTGGGTGTTTTGTGTATTTGAAGTGAAGACATACCACTTATGTTTTACTGAATGTTGGATGTAGTTTGCTAGTTTTAAACTGTTAAGATGTGAATGCCTTTTATACTTATTTTCCATTGACCTTTCAGTCTAGTTTTTTTCTGAAAACACTTCAACTCATTTAAGTTGAATTAGGTTAATGAAATCATCTTACTTAGGAAGTTTACTCATTCATTTCTTTCACAAATTATTATTGAACACCTATTAGGTGCTAGGCACTGGCCAAGACAATAGGGATGTAAGTAGTGAGTAATGAGGTCCTTTCCTCATGAAAACTTTTTAGTAGGAAGAGGTAGACATAAATAAGGGAACAAGGTAATTTGTGACCATTCAACAAGTAATTTGTGACTGGTAATTCAAGTTTTCTAGAGCTTTTCATGTCTGTTTAAAGATATTTCCTGGATGAACATTTTAATATATATTAGAATGTTTTTGCCTCTTTTTTTCTCTCCCATTAACAATAAATCATACAAATTGCGCTAACTTAAAAATTTCATCATCACCAGAAAACTTTCCATGAAGGTTTATTTTCACACTCATCAGGTCAATAGTAATTATTGTTTCCTTGCTTTCTTAGTTAGAATTAAACATTTTCCAAGGAGTTTGTTCAATGGAAGGTTGAAGTTTGTTAACCTATAACGTAGTTTAGTGTTGCTATTTTATGGGAAAGTGTATGCCGAGAGGGAGGATGTTGCCAGAACTGAAAGAAATATGATGTGATTGTTTTTAAAAGAAGATATCCTCACATGGAGAGAAGAAGATGACAGATACTCGGGAAATTCTTTTAATGGGTTCTCCTGAGAGGTCTGTCCTCATTTGGATGTTGAGTGGGTGAGTCCCTGAATAAGAGCAGTGTATTTCTGCTGTGTCTTGATGGTAATGGCTCAATTAATAGGAAAGGGTAGTGGTATAAACCTGCCACTGTGTACAGAGTATTTCTTAGTTATGTTCTCAGGATTTTTTTAAAGAGAAACTTTCAGACCTTTAAAAACAGAATGGTATAAGGTACCTGATAAAACCATTGTACAAGTCCATTAGTTAACAATTCATAGACATTTCTTTTCTTTTGTATTCTTCCTTCTCCACCCTCATTATTTGTAAGCAATCCCGGGTATCATAAGTAGAAGGATCTTTTAAGGGACTTGTTTTAAGTTAGGGGAGACTCCTATAAAAGTGGATCTTGTATTCTGGCAAGTGTGTTTTTGTCTTCTAGGAAGGGTTTGAGTTCTTTGGTTGGAGGGAGATGATATTTTTTTCTACATGGTCACATAACTTGGATTGGTCTGATCTTGGGAGGGATGGTAAGATACATAAGAAAAATTTTATAAAATAGTGTAATGTTTCCTAGATTTGTTGTTTCCTACCTACAATTGTAGATGAACAAAATTATTTCTTAGAGTGGAGGCTAACACAGATACATATAACTAGTGGATGTGTGGAGAGGCACAGCTGAGCCAAACTTGGGCTTATTTTGAATGTTGTCTTAGGATATATATGTGTTCTGGTGGTAGCAGTGTGCTGAGGGTGATGGGTGGGAAAATTTTGTTCTAGCTTTAAAATCAGGTGCTGTCATGTGGAAATGGAAGTTGCATATCACAGGAGGTTTTTTGGAGCATATATCTAATTGAGGAAATAAACTTTAAGGAGAACTCTTTACTACTCTGCACATCTGTCCCTTCTTTCTTTCTTTCTTTTTTCATTCTCCAATTCTGGAATTCTTGCCACTTGTATAGCCAAACTTTAAAACATTGAGTTCTTTACAGTGGTGTGGGTTTTCACCCTCTCTTTTGTAGTTATTTTTTATGAACAGTTACCAGTTGCTATAATGTACAATTATGGAAAAGATCTATATAATTGAAATAGATGAGATATCAATATGTTTACAAACTTCTGTTTTTCTAAGAGGTTGAATTCTACTTTTAACATTTTGAACTGAGATTTTTCAGTTTTCAGTGTGAGGAAAGCAATTGATTTGTACATGATGATGATGACGGATGTTTATTGAGTACTTTATGTATCGTAGGCTCTGTTTTAAGCAGGCTAGCTACATTAGCTCATTTAATTCTTACATAACCCTATCATTTAGATAATTTTATTTTCCCCATTTTAGAGATGAGAAAAGAGACCAGAGAGTTTAGTTTTCCCCTAGTTTTGTCTTATAAATGGCAGAAAAATAATTTAAAGGTAGGTAGTCCAAGTTTAGAGTCTTATGTTTTTAATCACTGGAATTGGTGAGTTTTGTGTGCATGTTCTTAGAAATTCATTTAAAATATCCCTTAAGTGTCTCTTAAGATTAGGGTAATTTTGCTTAATGAAATAACTTGGTTCTGAGACATAGTTCCTCCTGTTTGTGTAGAATGAGCACTAGAATTGAAGCATAAAGAGTTAGGGTTAGAATCTAAGGCTGTGTCTATGTATGTAGCATGGAGTACTTTAGCCTCCTTATCGGAAAGCTAAATGCTGCCCAAGCCTAAGCCCTGAAGCAGTAGTGGCACGCATCTTGAAGTAACTCTTTTCTCCTCATACTAAAGTCCTGGGTTATTATGATAATAGTTGAGTAGAACATTATGGCATAGTAAGAAAAGAGGCAATTAAAATGGTTAGATTTTTTTTTTACCATAGCCCTCTCAATTTGATAACTGATAGAAACACTCACATTTTCCTTTTCTATTACCTTGATTCATAGTATCATAATCCAGTTTATTATATATATTGCTAATCTGATAATTTTGAAAATAGAGATGACATGGACCTCTGTGTATGAAGGTGAAAATTGTATTTTTAAAATGGAAAAATTATTTTTATTTAAAAAGGTGTTCTTTCTAGAATACATACTTCCAAACACTTTGGTTCTGAAGTAGTAGTGAATGAAGTGTGCAGGAGAAAGTGAACATTATCCCTGTAAACTCATCCTGATAGAACCTTTGTTAAATTTCATTGGTATCCTTCCAAGACTTCTGTTTACATTAGCGTATATACACAAATATACATTAAATTTATTTCTGTATCTATCTAAATATGTATTTATATAAATGGGATCATTTATATATTCTATGACATATTTTTGTTGCTTGATGATTATTGCCATTCTTTTTTGTCAATACTTGTAGAACTAGCTCATGGTTTTTAACAGCTATGAGAGATTCTGAATATTTCATAGTTTATTTAGTCTGGTCCCTTTTGAGAGACTTCTAAGTTTAAAGTTTCTCTCGATTATATACAGTGCTGCAGAGTGCTACAGTGAACATTCTTGTACAACCATCATTGTGAACTCATCCTGTACTTCATTAGGCAGTGGTTTTTGAGTTCTGACTATCCAGAGAGTGGTACCAGATTATCCAGAGGATTTTGGAATGGTTTATGAGGTGTGACTGGTCATCTATTGCCTTAGAACTTTGATTAAAAATGGTGTTTCTTCTTGAAGGGGAAGGGGAATAAAATGGCAAACATGCAGAATGTATGTTTAATAATAAAATAATGTCTTTGTATTTAAACCTAGTATTTAGCCTAAGTAGCCTTAATTTAGCCTTTAATGGAGCATAATTTTAGTCTTTTTTTCCCTCTAGTTGCATTTTGCCTTACAAAGATGGTGAATTATACATATACGTGTACGTTTGTGTATATATATGCAAGTATGATTGCCCTTAACAAAATTGTAGCAAATCATTGTTTTACTTCAATAGTAAATGATTTAAATAACCCTTTTTTGTGGGGATTGGGGTGGGTGTTTGTCTTCCTTGTAGTTTATATCCTGGAACCTGGAGATCCTCCTTTGTTACAGCAGCCACTACAGACATCCAAGTCTGGCATTCAGCAAATAATTGAGTGCTTTCGATCAGGTATGAACATTTTACGATGTATTTTTCAATCTTAGAGGTCCTTAGTAATAATTTTTAAAAACGTTAAAATATATTTTTATACAATACTTTGAATTGTCATATTTTAAAAAAGTAGATGAGTAACTATTGACTTGGTCTAGAGATTCTTTGTTAGTGCTGTGTATGATGTATTAATTTTAAAATAAATTTGTTTAGTACAGTAAAGAAATATTTACTGATAAGGTACTTCCTAAAGATCCATTGTTATCCTTTGGCGTGGTTTTTATAAATTCCCAAATGGCAGTAAATTATCTGGGTCTTTACAAGCTTTGGCACAGTAGATTATTTACTCAGAATGTCTGAGATGTCCCTTGTTCTAAATTAATTGCCTTATCATTTCCATTTACGTGATTCACCTTCTGCCTAATGCTGGAGTTTCATATCTTTAATAAAACACAAGATAGAAAAAGACATAGTCCAGCCCCAGTATCTTCAGATACATTTGTTCAGCTTTTTTTCCACTACTTTATTATAAGAATTGGCTATGTAATACATATATTTTTGTATAGTTGCAGTTCAGTGCTTTAGAATATATGATTGGGAACTGCTAAAAGTCCTATGTTTTGAGTAAAATCTTAGGTTGCTATAATTCTTATGATCCACTTGGAAACTTGGCTTTTGTGACATTTCAGGTTATTCATTCAAATATAGCAAACAAATCTGACTGATAATACCTGACTGATGGATATGTAAAGGATCAGAATATTTTTCTATTTTTATTTATTTATTTATTTTTTATAGAGACAGAGTCTCACTTTGTCTTCTTCGGTAGAATGCTGTGCTGTCTCCACTGCTCACAGCAACCTCCCAAGTCCTGGACTTAGGCGATTCTCCTGCCTCAGCCTCCCAAGTAGCTGGAACTGCAGGCGCCCACCACAACGCCTGACTATTTTTTGTTGTAGTTCGGCTGGGGCTCTGCCACCCTTGGTATATGGGGTTGGCACCCTACCCACTGAGCCACAGGCACCGCCCAATATCTTTTTTTTTTTTTTTTTTTTTTTGTTTGAGACTGAGCCTCAAGCTATCCCCCTGGGTAGAGTGCCATGGCATCACAGCTCATAGCAACCTCCAACTCCTGGGCTTAAGGAGTCTCCTGCCTCCGCCTCCCAAGTAGCTGGGACCACAGGCGCCCACCACAACGCCTGGCCATTTTTTGGTTGCAGCCATCGTTGTTTGGCGGGCCTGGGCTGGGGATTCGAACCCACCACCTTAGGTGTATGTGGCTGGTGCCTTAGCCAATTGAGTGGCTGGCGCCTTAGCCAATTGAGCCACAGGCGCCGAGCCCCAATATCTTTTTATTTTTAAGCTACTACCTTAATGAAGAATTTCTAAGCTACTACCTTAATGAAGAATTTCTGAGGTTCAAAGGAAAAATAATCTATCTGTAACTACTTATTTTATACTGATGATAAATTTTTTTTAAATTTTTTTAATTAAAAACAATTTTAATTATAATGAGTATGTATAGTTGTATATATTCATAGAGTACATGTGATGTTTTGATACAGGCATACAATGTGTATTTATCGAATCAGGACAATTGGGGTATTCCATCAGACATTTCTTGAGATGCTTGTTTTTAAATTGTTATAAGGGGGAAAGGATATATTTACTTTGCTTAAGTATACTTAGAAATATGTTGTCCCTTAATCTAAATTAAAAAGTTTTTTTCACCTCTAAATTTTTAAGATCTTTTCTTAGACTTTTCATCTTAATCTTCATGGTATTATTTTTATATATATTTAATTCAGTAAGTACTTAGTGTAAACCACATGCCAGTCCTTATGTCGGATGGTGGTATAATTTATTTTAGGGTATTTTTTGTTTTATTTTACCTTTGATAATTGCTCTTGATTAATAGCAATGATTTCTAGGTCAAGAAATTATGATAAATATAATTAAAATAAAATCATACTTATTAAGGACACTTTATATTTCTGGTGTAACAGAAGAATAGTTTCTGTTTATTTTAGCTACCTTTAGAATAGAGATTAAAGTTCTTTTTTTTTTCTCAAATAATAGAAATGAAGGTAATAACTTTTCACATGGAGTAATATTCCTTGTAGGTTTTGTTTAAAATTTGAAATTTGGAGTTAGTGAAATAATTTTATACTGTTTATTATAGTGTTATTTGATTAAGAAGTTTGAATTGGTTAATAAATGCTCTGATTTATAAAAATGTCTTCTAAATAAGATCTTCCACCCCAAATTTGTGTTAAGTTTTAGAAGATAAATGTTTAAGGCTGAATTAATTGTTTTCTTATTCCATTGTGGTCATATCTGTTTTCTGTGTTTGCCATTTTTTTACTGTGTAAGCTAAAGAAGAGGGACAGTGAAACAGGTATTCTGAAATGGTATCATTCCAAAGCCCTTTATGTTTCTCTTTTGAAATGTGTTCCTTTAAACATGCCCCCAGCAAATTTGCCTTTTAAGTTATGTAGGTAAATTCTGAAGATACTATTATTTTAATTCTCTAAGTATCCAACAGTTAAAATTAGAAATGATTTAGAAATATGCTGAATGGTTCAGAGGCAATAATTTTTGGATTAAAGAAAGACTTCTTTATTATTGTGTCCTATAACTAAGAAATTTTAATGTTTTCAAGATTATAATCTTTTGCATGTCTGTACAATCTTACATCTACTAAGGTAGCTGTTCTTTTAAGTCAAAACTGACTAAAACCTTGGGATAATGGTATGGAAGTTTGGGTCACATAGCTTAGGGACTGAGATCCTTTCTCAGACTCTGTAGGTTCCTTCCTGTCTGTCTCTACTTCCAAGCACATCCTCAATGATTCATCTCTTTCTAGTCTCTTTCCATTATAACTAGATCACACACATTGCATTTAAGGAACAATCCTGGTGGTGCTTGTATCTTTGACAGATATTTGAAGATAAAACTCTGAAATCCATGCTTTTGCTCTTGTAAACCGACAGAGGCTAAATCAGGTTGGGCAGTAGTAATATGTTAGGATATCTACCTTTTAAGTTCAAGCTCAGATAGCTACTTTAGCTACTGTATCTTATCTATTCGTCTCACCCTTTCTGCTACTCTAGGCTGTCAGAAACTGGTATTAATCTAAATTTTCCTATCTAAGCTGAAAGTTCATAAAAAGTTCTGTCTGAGGAAGGAATTGACTCATTTTTAAGATCCACCAACACCACATGTGTTGTACTGACTCCTTGACCAGTATTAACCCATTTCTTTGTCTTACACTTACGCATTTGCTTTGAACTGTTTGCCTCATTTTAAGTTGCAAATTCTTCTCAACCTCTGTATCTCTATTTCTGGCTGTTTGATTAGCAAATTAAGTTAAATGGATTTTTTTATATTATATTTGTACCTGTTTAAAAAAGCAATAAAAGTATGAAAGGGTATAGAGCAAAAAGTCTTTATCCTATTCTGTCCTCTTGTTTCCTTTTGCTCGGTTATCTGCTGCTACATGGTTTAACTATCTTCTTCCAGAGACCTTT
The DNA here is from genome assembly GCA_963574575.1 of Galagoides demidoff. Classification (NCBI taxonomy): domain Eukaryota; kingdom Metazoa; phylum Chordata; class Mammalia; order Primates; family Galagidae; genus Galagoides; species Galagoides demidoff. Next base: position 27,546 of record CAUYQV010062164.1, read on the forward strand.
TACACATATATAGACATACATCTCTCATTTTCTTCCCAATGCTAATGGTAGCCACCTGTGCACCTTTGCTTTATTAACTGTAGATTTGACTATTGTTTGACATCGGTCTTTAGGTAGATGCCTCATTTTTATAGAAGGCTGTGTGTTTTGCAGCTATAGTTTTTCTACTTTGCAATTGCTGAAGGTTGTTGACTTGAGGCTTGCTGTTTGCTCTGAACTCTTCTGACTTCTGGTATTGCCTGGACTGTACCCTTCCTTTTGTGGAGTTTTGTCTTGGCTGTGTTAGAATCACATCTATGATTTGGTATCTTCAAAGTTTTCTCCTTTTTATTAATATACTTTTAGTTTATCTTCCTTCCTCCTTCTTAAACCAAACCCATATAAAAAGTTTTAAGCAACAAATAAATGGTATAATTCTTTTAGATATTAATTACCTATCTTTTATGTATTTATTAAATTGATTTAATGAGCTTAGTATTTTCTTATTCTCTTAATCATCTGAAAGTGGCAAAGGAGCCCTAAAATTAGAAACAGGAAAAAGGGGTTGGGGGAGTAAAGGATAATTATTTTGTCTAATATTTAAAACTCAGGTTTAATATGAAGTTGACATCTTCTTTTTGAAATTTTGATAATATTGTAAGAAGAGAGAATGTATACTATTGTAGAAGAAAGATTGTACCTATAGAATATATTAATACCAGCCTATAAGGAACATTATCTTTTTTGACTCTTAGGCTGGAATAAATTTTGACTTTTCTTTTATAGCATAGTAATGAAAAAAGAGAAATAGATTTGTATGATGTTTACTTTTATTATTATCTTCTTTATTTAGGTTTGGTCATTTACCTTTTTAGACTCTGTTTTTTTTCTTACTGTTGAAATTATAGCTAGTGTAAGCTGGAACTGGTGATGTGTCAGTCCTGATTCTATAGGCAAAGCTTAGGATGGAAGTGTGATTTATCTGCGATTATAGGGGGGTACCACATGATAGATTTTTTTTTTTGGTTGTTACATAGCAATTGTAGGAAGTTTAAAATGGAATAAATAAGAAAAATGTGGATTTGTTTGATTTGTTGTTCTTTTGTTCATATTCAAAGTATATCATCTAGGATTCTAATTCCTATGAGGACAGCCATTTATATTAATTAATCTATGAGTTTCTTAGGGGCACAGACCATATCCTTTACTTTCATCTTTCTGTGAATAACAGTGTATCTGGTGTTAACTGCTTAGTAAATGTCAGGTTAAACTAAAAGATTCACCAAGTAGGTGCATGATCTTTGAGTACTTTATGTTAAGTGATGATCAGTTAGAAATTTCATTCAGGAGTTGGGTCAAGGACCATAAATTTGCTTGCAATGTTGAGATGATACTAGGGCTAAACAGGCATCCTAAAGAATATTGACCTAAGGTGTGAGCCAATAATAGTCAAGAAGTATACCATTTAAAAAGCATTTCTGCCATCCAACCTAATGTGAAATTAAATACTGATTCCTTTTGGAAAAAATAAATGTTTTCATCAGTACATGTAGTGTGTTTTGCCATTAAAGAATAGCATAGGATAAACCCTTGAAGTGTAACTAATTTTTATTGAGCACTTATTATGTGTGAGAATCTGGGATACTCATTCATTAATTAATCTCTAGCTATCAAAAGCTTTGCACTTTGGAGAGCTGGTTTTTTGAAAGGTACTGATTGATGATTTATGTAAACAATAGGTAGTGACTTCTAAGATAATTTAAGAACCTAAGGCAAGAAAGAGAACAAAATAGGATTGGGAATAATCAGGAGGAAGTCAGCACGGCTTTCTCTTTCTCAGAATCAAGAGCTATTTGATTTCTCAGAATCAAATGCAGTATAGACTTTATGTTGCTATCTAGATAACCATGTCTGTTGTCTTAGGTGACACAGGAGGCACAGTTGGTTGGCTCTGTCTAATTGTAAGTAAGCACAGAAGTCAGAAAATGGTAGCTGATTTTGATTGAATAAAGCCATTCTTTCCCTATGGGAAAAACATAACAAAATCTTAAATGGTGACTGAAATTAACTTAGGGAAAAGCTTTTATTATAAGTATTTATGGACACATCTTATTTTTTCATCTGTAAAATATGTAATTAGAATTGGAAAATCTTTTAAAGTCTCTCTTTTGATTCCCCTGTCAATTTCACATAGATTTAAAAAATTTATTTTTAGGTTCAGCACCTGGGGCTCCGTGGCTAGGGCACTGGCCACATACACTGGAGCTGGCAGGTTTGAACCCATCCTGGATCTGCCAAACAGCAGTGACAACTATAACCAAAAAATAGCTGGGTGTTGTGGTGGCTGCCTGTAGTCTCAGCTACCGGGGAAGCTAAGGCAAGAGTATTACTTTTAGCCCAAGAGTTTGAAGTTGCTGTGAGTTATGATGCCATGACACTCTACCAAAGGTGACATAGTGAGACTCTGTTTCAAAAAAAAAAAAAAAATTTTTTTTTTTAAGAGAGTTTTTTAAAAACATGGAGCTCTCTAATACGTCATTTAACAATTGCCAATAAGTATTATTCTGAGAACTGGTTATATGATGGTGAGGATCAAAAATATCTTTTTTGTCTGGAATCTCCCAGTTTAATGGGGATATAGAAGAGTAATTACAAGATAGTGAGATAAGTTAGTAAGGATGTATTGGAGTATAGTGAAAGATTTTTAACAAAAAAACAGATGAGGTCAGTGACATCTTGCTGGAGGAAGTGACATCTAACTTGGGGTCTGACGAACTACTGAAAGTAAGCCAGACCAGGATACTAGGAGGATGTTATAGTCAGAATAAACATAGGTGAAAACCTGAAAAGTGAGGGGAGAGAACAGTTGATATATATGTACACCTGAAAGAAATTTAGTAGGCCTGCATCAGGAGTAACTGTGTGTGTGTGGGGGTGGGGTGGGATGGGGGAAGCATTTGTGATTGAGGCAAATACTTCTTTTTGGATGTTTATTGGGAATAAATACACACTCTCTACTAAACGTAACTAACTGTATAATTAGAACTAATTAAAAAACTGATAATGTTTTTATTTTTGGACGATTGAGAACCTAGTAGACAAAGTGACATGCCTAATTTAGGGATTTTTACTCTTGACAGTTATTTATGTATATCCTCATGTTGTTTATAGACCAATTATTTTATACTTTAAATCTGCTACCATTTTGAATTCTTTAGTTGAATTCTTTTTTTTTATTTTTGTGAGACAGAGCCTCAAGCTATCCCCTTGGGTAGAGTACTGTGGCATCACAACTCACAGCAACCTCCAACTCCTGGGCTCAACCGAGTCTCCTGTCTCAGCCTCCCAAGTAGCTGGGACCACAGGCACCCACCACAATGCCTGGCTATTTTTTGGTTGCAGCTGTCATTGCTGTTTTTGGTGGGCCTGGGCTGGATTCAAACCCGCCACTTTAGGTGAATGTGGCTGGCGCCTTAGCCACTTGAGCCACAGGTGCCGAGCCAAGTTGGATTATTATTTTTTTAATTTTTATTTTAATTTTAATTTTTATTTATTTATTTTTATTAATTGATAGCAATATACATTAATGCAAGCATGGGGTACATTGTCCTGTTTTAATATACAATTTGAAATACTTTCATTAAGCTAGTTAACATAAGTTTCATGTTATTTGCTTAGTCATTGTATTAAAACATTTATATACTAGTTCTAGATCACTTGTACCCTTGTTAGACAGATATATAGGTGATTTTTCCGGTCACCCTCCCACCACCCATCCGCCCTTCTCCCTTCCCCTTCCCCACCCCCTCCCCATATTGTTGGGCTAGAATTGAGTTATATCTTTTGTTTGAGAGCTATAGATTAGTTTCATAAAAGGGCTGTGTACATTGGATACTTTTTCTTCCATTCCTGAGATACTTTGCTAAGAAGCACATTTTCCA
>CAUYQV010062166.1:0-18845 GCA_963574575.1 Galagoides demidoff
TTTTTTTTTTTTTTTTTGAGACAGACTCTTACTTTCTTGCCCCGGTAGAGTGCTATGGTGTCATAGCTCACAGCAACCTCAAACTCTTGGGCTCAAGAGATCCTCTTGCCTCAGCTTCCCAAGTAGCTGGGACTACAGGTGCAGGCCACAACGCCTGACTATTTTTTGCACCCAGCCCTTTCTTCCTTTTTTTTTTTTTTTAGCAGAAATTTCTCCCTTATTATTTTTTGATTTTTAAATTTTTTTTCTTAGTAGACATAATTAATGAGGCTTCTAAAGGGTCCTGACTAAGGCATTTAGAGAAATGGATCCATCTATAGACAACTTTCCTGCTCTTCTATAGACAACTTTTGCAATAGCAGTAACTTTTCCTTCTTTTCTTAGTCTTGGTTCATCCCTGCAACCAAAGTGGACCTTGTTTTACCATTTTTAATGCTTAATGCAACATAGCGGGGCTTTAGGGATCGTGATTCTGGGCAGGGTCTGCATTTTAGAGGATATGGAAGGCTTATACAACCCTCCCCATTTTCTCAAGACAAGGAGGGTCTGAGACGCTCCCTGTATGGTCACCCAATTAGACTGACTAAAAAATTATTGCAGAGCCCTTGTGCAAAGAGCAAAACATGGAACTTTTCTGCTTCTACTGCTATGGTCTCCTTTTTAGATTTGTAGAAACAAATAGAACCTGATAGATCTTGCAGTTAATCTGATTCTACAGCCAGTCTTGTAACTTTATCTGATGACTCAAAGTCGCTGTAATATTTGAGGGTAACAATTAGTAGATTTCTGATTCCTGACTCTGAGCTCTACCCGTAGTGCTACCCAGTGTTCCTTCTTAGTAATCTTTGGGAACAAATTTGATATATTAGAAGTTGGTATCACACAAACATGTCCTCTATAAATTTATAATGCTAGAAGAAAGAAACAGTATTGGGAAAGCAAGTCATAGTTTTGAGGATATGATTCACATGAGAACCAGAGTTTTGATAATGCCATAAACTCGAAGCACTTATGATATTATAAAGACTTGATTTGTAAATCCAAGGTTCTGCCAAAAATTTCTATAGGGTTCATTTTACTTTGGGATTAAAACAAATTCACATATTTTAGTGATGTGCTATGCATACAGTATAGGAGAAAAAGAATTAAGCCACCGAATAGCATTTAAAGCTAAAAATGCCTATTTCAAAGACAATCCAGAGAGTCTATAAGAAAATTCTATATTGAACTAAGAATAGAATAAACATGGCTTTGCAAAGCATTTGATATGGTCCATCAGAACCAGCAGCCATAAATGAAGCATTTCCATTAGCCACTTTACACCTCCATATACATTTTCTTTAGTGCCTTAAAAATATATCCCAAAAATGATTTGTTAAAGACATTTATTGTGAGTCATCACAAGAAAACCATCATAGACCTCTCAAATTTTACCGTAACACACACATACACATTCTTCTCTTTTCTTTAAAGGGAACTATTAGGCCATCATTTTTATAAGAAAAACAAAGGGAATGGGCTTGGCGCCTGTAGCTCAGTGGCTAGGACGCCAGCCACATATGCCAGAGCTTGCAGGTTTGAACCCAGCCCAGATCTGCCAAACAATAATGACAATTACAACAAAAAAATAGCCAGGCATTGTGGTGGGCCCCTGTAGTCCCAGCTACTTGGTACGCTGAGGTGAGAGAATTGCTTAAGTCCAAGAATTTGAGGTTGCTATGAGCTGTGACACCACGGCACTCTACCAAGGGTGACATAGTGAGACTCTACCTCAAAAAAACAAACCAACAAGCAAAACAACAAAAAGAATGATCTACGAGACTATTAAAGCAGAATTGCTTTATTTACTTTCTGGAGGGCATGTTTTATTCTGGTGAATATCTTTGATGTGAGAGACACATGACTAAGATGAGATAGGTCACGTGGTTAGGACGGGCATCTCTGCTTCACTCTTGGCTTCGCCCAGTGTTACTTTGGGCCAGTCAGGTCTCACGCTGTTTCTGGTTCACCAGTGGCAGGGGAAAGAAATACCTGCTTCTCAAAGTTAGAAACAGGTAATTGTCTTGACTTAAAGGAAGTCCGTTCTCATTACCACAGTATTTTATGAGAAAAAGAATTGTTTTGAGCCTAGATAGCTCTACTATCTATCTATAATAAAATTCTGGTGAACAAAAGAATTGGGACAGGCACATGGATGCTTATTGAGATAAAAATGACTTAAGTTTAATCTGCACTCAATCATCATAGGGTCCAAATTTAATTTAAATGAGAGTCCCCTCAAATTCTGCCAACTTGAAGAACTTCACTTTCAGAAGTTTGCTGACAAAGAGGTATTTCTCTCCTGCCCCTGCAGAAGGCCGCATTACTCATGCTTAATCTTCCCCTCCCAGGTGACTCCACCCAGTGTGATCGCCAAATAGGGCAATTCTGCTGGTGAGTTTTACTCTTATTTACTGGAACTGGTTAGTGAACAGAAGGATTTTTAAAGGAGTAGCTGGTTCTGTTTAGATGTCATTTCCTTTGTGACATTCTTGATTTATTAGCCACCCAGAAGATTGGAAGCATATAGGTTCTCAAACTCGTCCACCACAGAATCGCTTGGGGAAATTTGAAAAATGTATTGGCCTGAGCATTGAAGTTTATAAAAGTTCGCCAGGTGATTTAAATGTGTATCTATGTTGGAGTGGGAGGAATTGTTGAATCACTATTGCAACTTGAAATTTGTGTTCCCTTAATTCCAGAAGTCACAGATGATAGTATAATACAATTAGCTGTTACTAACTGAGCACTGCTGGGGCAAGCACTCTGGTAGGTGCTTTACATATATGACGTCATTGTATCCCCACCCCAACAGTATGTCAAGCCCTGGTGATAATCTTCACCATCAGTGTAATGCACTAAATATTTATTGAGCACCATTATTGTTCTAGGGACCATTGTGAGTACACAGATGAGTAAGACAGTTCATACCCTTTGGAAATTAATCATCCAAGATGAGGTGATAGCAAAGATTCATTATAACCATAACATAAGGCACAGCACTTTTCATGAGAGAATACGAATGACTAACAAAGTAATGGCAGGAAGACATACTACAGATTGGGGTGTCAAGACAGATGACACGTGAGGCTCAGTGGAGTGCGTGAGCTGCTCATACTGGTCTTTGAGAAATGATAGATACACTTTCAGAAATTTTTTGAGCCAGGTGATGTCAGATTGGTCACTTAAAATTGGCCATAGTGGGAGTGTTTACACCGTAACAATTGGCAAACACTACAAATCAGAGTTTCACTAGACTGCTGGTTATTAAATATTTATCAGAATACCCGTAATGGCCCTTAAAAAATGCATAGGATTTGATCCTAGAAACATGATGGGAGTGAGATGTGACAGGTAGAAAGAAGACTGTGATCAAAGAGAAGGCTCTGGGAGAGAATCAGATAAGAAGACTTAGTCTAGTTCGCCTGGAGTAAGATGCAGGTATATAGAATGATAGGGGTTACAGCTGCAAAGTTGAGAGAGGACCATGTTAGGTCTAAACTTTGGATGTAAATACTTAACACAGCTCAACACATAGTAAGTGCTTAGTAAAAGTTAGTATCCTATTTTTTCCTCTCCATTTCTCAAAATTCAAACTCCTGACATCTAAGGCTCCCTATAAAAGCCCGATGAGGTAGGTATTTAAAAAAATAGATAAGACATGAACAGAGAGATTAAGAAACTAGAACAAGAACACATGATTAATTATTGGGTCTATGGCAGTAAGGTAAGGTGAAAAAATGACACAACAGTGGGGACTGGGAGAGTAGACAATGGTGGTGCATGGTGTAGAAACAGGGAAGTAAAGAACCGAGGGTGGACTTGCTGAGTGTGAGTGCTGGTTGTACACACGAGTGGCAACTGTGGCTGTAGGGGTGGATTTAGGAGTGAAGCTATGGCTTGAGGTGTGGTTGGCAGATCACTACCCAAAACCTGGTGAGAATTTATTACAATCCACCTGGTGCTAGGGGCCTGGTTTCTCCCTCACTCATTCTTTGGACGGCTGGGAAGCTCTTTGCTTCCATCCACAGAGATCTCAGGGATCCTAGTCAGCTCAAGCTCACTGAAAGAACTAAGAATTCTGCAGACCATGTGGAATATCTGTAGAGATTCAAGCCAATCTCTAGAAGTGAGGCCTTCTAGGGAGTCTCAAACGTCAGCAGGCTCTCCCACTTTCAATTATAACTTCAATTCTGAGAGTAGAGGAATTTGGAACCCCTGGCTCTCATTTCTAAGGCCAAGGGAATGAGGCAGAGCACCTGAATCCACCACAGTTTCGGTTTGATTACCTGATGATCACTCTTCACCTCCCTGTAGGTGGCCAAGGTAGGCAGTCCACCTCAACAGATCTGAGTTTGAGGGTTTGAAAAGTCCACTTTAGAAATAGCCATGTGTCAGTTGTCACTGACAGAGTCTAAACTTGAGGAGTCTCCCGCCACATCTTGAGCAAAGCCTGAAGCACAGAGACTAGCCAGGTACGGAAAGCCCTGATTTTTTTTTTTTTTTTAAGTAAAACCCTTATACACTCTACAGAACATCTTTTAATCCTAGACTGCATTAAGAAATTTCTGGGTACAGATTGTTCCAATTAAATTCTTAAATGTCAAAAGTTTCTTAAAATAAAACTCCTTAAAATAAATCAAATCAGCCATTCTGGATTGTAGCCTATGTAAATCAAAGTACCTAACCAGATGGGGCTTCTGTAAACTAAAGGTAATAGCAGTTGTTCACAGCACAGGGCCTGACGAGAAAAGCAAAAGGCATCAGATAGGCCACTTTCGCTTCTCTGCATGTTTTTCAAAACACAAGGTAATAAACATCTTAATAAACAAGGAATCGTGCTTTCTGCAGCACCTGTTTACAAATAGAAACCCCAAAACATGTTGTGATGTTCTAAAAAAAGGAAGTCAGAGTCCAGTTAGCAAAACACCCAAATTTATTCATGTGGAGGGAGGACCAGGCAGCTGCTTGTGGAACCTGCAGAGAGGCTGTGGGACCGTCACCCAGTCTCCATCCAGCCTGCCCAAAGGCATCAGCAAGATGCAACCTGCCCAGACCCACCAAGCATGGTTCTGCTGGCCATGCCACCAAGACCTGGCGGGCTCCTTGGCAGTGACAAGATTCAGCTGTTAGAAATGGTCTCCTGCACAAGAACTGGCTCACCACAGACATAAACCCTGAGTCTAGCCTGAGCTTTCGTCCTGGTTCTGAGAGATAACTCTGTTGGCAAAGAAAATGCTTTCTAATAAACTAAGGAGAAGTGATGCCATCCTATATCTTGCTACCTAGCTGGGTAGGCACCCTGGGAGCTATCACAGTGTGGGAGAAGTGGGGTGGAAAATGGCCCAGGCCAAGGTCAGACACAGACAAGAATGGAGTCTCCAAGCCTGGGCTGTGGAGCTGTCAGCACAACAGGGATTGGGCAAGGTCAGCAGGGAGTCATCGGCCGGAGGTGCCAAGGCCAAGCAGAGGCACTCCGTAGGCCAGCCAAGAACCAGCTGGCAAGACCGGGAAGAGGCCCAGCAGGGAATCTGGAGACACTCCCCTCTTTCTTTACCTCATCCTTGGGCCCTGGCTCAGACATTATTTTTTCTCAAGGAAGGCCATCATCCTGCAATTCTCCTGCTTTGCACTTGTAATTGCAGTGATTTAATTGAGGATTGATTTTGCGTGCCCCCTGCTAGGTTGAACACTTCATGGGGGTGGGGAAGTGCCGTCTGTCTTCCTCAGAAGCTGCATCTCCAGCACCCAGTACTGTGTGTGGACTGTTGTCAGCCGTCAGCGCATCTGACTGGGAGGGAGGAAAGGAGGATAAGGGCGCAGAAGAGGAAGGAGGGAGGGAGGAAGACAGGAGGGACAAATCAGAGTGAGGTGCACACAAAGCTCAGTCTTGTCCCAGCTTCCCTTTTTGATGACTGCTGGTAAATGCAGGGGGTGTGGCTGATCCCAAAGGCATAGGAACCCGGCCCAGTGACTGACCCAGGGGGTGGACACAGGACAGCATATGGTTTAGGCTTAGAAACATGAAACAGAAGTCCCTCCTCGAAAAATAATCGCATTTTATTTCTTCATCTCTTGATGTTTTTTTTTTCTCCTTCTGGTGTTTCAGATGAAAACAAGCTGTAACCTGAAACTGTAGATACTTCTCAAGGATGAGGGTATATTGAAAGAATGTAGCTAAAATGCTCACTAGGGATTGTCTACCGTTGTAAAGAACAGGAGTAGAGGAGAAGATTCTCTTAATCCTGGGATTTACTCCATGGGATTTTACCAAAACAGGATGAACCTTAGGGGGAAAAAAGACAAGACAAAATCAAATGAGAGACATCTGACAAGGATGTCTCAAGGCAAAGGAACAGCTTTAGGAAGCCTGCATTTTACAAATTTTTCAGGCAAAGACCTTTGCAAGTAGTTTTGTTACCAACAGAATTACTGCTGTTGGTTATCCAGTCTGTGTTAAGTGGGAGTCTTTAAGGGCAAATGGTGATTGGGACAGTGGGTTTGGAAATATGAGCTGGGTGGGAGGAAACAGTAATCCTTAGATTTTAAAGCTCCCGTGATTTAAGTGAGGTTGAGTAGGTCTGAGATGGAGCCCAGGGTTCTGCTTTTATAACAATCTCCCAAACTGTGTCTGGGGAGTTTTGAAGCACCCGCTGGGTGGCCAGGCTGCACAGGATTTCAGGGGCGGGGCCCCCCCGCTGTGTGGCTGGCACAGGTGAAACTAATAAGCTTCTCAAGGCTAGGGACCACCTCCTGGAATTTTATCTTTTCAGTAGGGTCTTGCACATAATACACGCTCCCATATTTCTATTTAGAGTCTTTGGGTTTCCAGGAATAAAGGGTCACTCAATCTAGTTCAAGTGATAAAGGTCTGTGGTAAAGAAATTGCAAAGCAGTGAGGGTGATGGAAACTTCTGGAAAATGGGATCTGTGGATTAGCCACACCCTGAAAAGACTGGAACCAGGTATCATCCTGAACTTGGGCAGTCCAAGGGAGCGCAGGGGCAGGGATTTGGGCAGGTCTGTACCTTCTTGCTGTTCTTCCAAGGGCTTTCCTCCATCTTACAGCTTCCAATGCCTCACGCCTCCTCAGCCTCTGCTCCCTCACGCCCTCTCAGAGCACTGGCTCTGACTCAAAGCCTCTGACTCTGCTTCTCTTTAGCTTCTTCCCCAAAGGACCCTCTCTCATTTCGAATTCAATGTCCCAAGAGTGAGAACCTGACCGGCTCCTCCTGGCGAGCAAAGTGCATCACTCAGGCCCTGCTGAGGTTGTGCCAGCCTGTGGTCCCAGCTTCTTTCAGCCAGGCCAGGTGGCTCCTCCTTTTAAATACCTGGTACAAGGTCAGGGCAGCATGAGCCCTGGGTGAGTGTTACATTATTTGGAAAAATGAGTTTTGTAGATGTAATTAAATTAAGGATCTTGCAATGAGATTATCTTGGATTACCTGGGTGGGTCCTAAATCCAATGACAAGTGTCCTTAGAAGAGACAGAAGACCTGGGCTAGGTGGCTTCACCCTCTGTGACTCAGTTTCTCCCTTGAGTCCCCTAAGCTCTGGAAGGGTGGGAGTGGTAACTGGAGGGCAGTGTCTCTTCCAGGGGGACTTCTCAGATCTGAGGAACCCCTTACTCCCAGGGGAGGGGAAACCATTTTCATTCAACATGATAAAGGCCAAGCTTTGGTGTGCCCCCTGTTGAGGAGCAGCCCCAGGAGGGGCCCAGAGGGGGTACCGTGTCAATTGCTGCCTGGGGTCTTGGGGTGGCCTTTGAATGGGGGATGGGTGGGGCTTGGATCAGTCACTCTGGTTCCCATCTCCTTGTCTCAAGAGAGGATGCAGTAGCCCCAGGGCCAGCTCTTGTTTGTACATTGCACAGAAACTTGTGTGGGTGCTTTAGGAAAAAACATGAATGAAAAAAAAACAAAAGAAGAGACAGAAGAGAAGATGACTTGTACACAGAGGAGGAGGAGGCCATGTAAATATGGAGTCCACATTAGAGTGATGTAGCCACAAGCCAAGGAAGCCTGGAGTACTCAGAAGCTAGAAGAGGGAAAGAAAGTTTCCCTTCTAGGGCCCTCACAGTGAGTGCCTACAGTCCTGTCCACAACTCGACTGTGGATTTCTGGTCTTTAGAACTGGGGGAAAATGAATTTTTGTTATCTTTTTTTTTTTAATCTTTTTATGGGAGACAGGATCTCACTCTGTCCTTTGGGCTAGAGTGGCATGATCATTGCTCACTGCAACCTAAACTCCTAGGCTTAAGTGATCTTCCCATATGGGTCTAATTTTTTAAGTTTTTATAGAGATAGGATTTCAAATTCCTGGCCTCAAGTGATCCTCCCACCTTGACCTCCCAAAATGGTAGGATTATAGTCTTGAGCCCTAAAATTTGTGGTAGTTTTTTTTTTTTTTTTGAGGCGGAGCCTCAAGCTATCCCCCTGGGTAGAGTGCCATGGCATCACAGCTCATAGCAACCTCCAACTCCTGGGCTAAAGCGAGTCTCCTGCCTCCGCCTCCCAAGAGCTGGGACCACAGGCACCCGCCACAACGCCCGGCTATTTTGGTTGCAGCCATCATTGTTGTTTGGCGGGCCTAGGCTGGGGATTCGAACCCACCACTTTAGGTGTACGTGGCTGGCGCCTTAGCTGATTGAGCCACAGGCGCCGAGCCAACACTTTACTTCTAAATACTTCAATATGTTATTTCCCTAAACCAGGGATATTCTCTTATATAAACCAAGGATAGTTAGCAAAATTAGAAATTAGCGGCTTGGCACCTGTGGCTCAAGTGGCTAAGGTGCCAGCCACATACACCTGAGCTGGTGGGTTTGAATCCAGCCTGGGCTCACCGAACAACAATGACAGCTGCAACCAAAAAATAGCTGGGCATTGTGGTCGGCGCCTATAGTCCCAGCTACTTGGGAGGTAGAGGCAGAAGAATCGCTTGAGCCCAGGAGTTGGAGGTTGCTGTGAGCTGTGATGCCATGGTACTCTATCCAGGGTGACAGCTTGAGGCTCTGTCTCAAAAAAAAAAAAAAAAGGAATTAGCATTGGTGTAATATTTTTGAGTTTATAGACCTTACTTACATTTTACGAGTTGCTTCATAATGTCCTTCATAGTGAAAGATAACGCGTCTTTTTTTATTGTTCACCATCCAGTACTTTTTTTTTTTTTTTTTTGAGATAGAGCCTCAAGCTGTTGCCCTGGGTAGAGTGCCCTTGTGTCACAGCTCATAGCAACCTCCCACTCCTGGGCTTAAGCGATTCTCTTGCCTCAGCCTTCCAAGTAGCTAGGACTACAGGCGCCCGGCACAATGCCCAGCTATTTTTTGGTTGTAGTTGTCATTGTTGTTTGCCAGGCCCGGGCTGGATTCGAGCCCGCCAGCTCAGGTGTATGTGGCTGGTGCCTTAGCTGCTTGAGCTATAGGCACCAAGCCTCACCATCCAATTCTGAAATAACTTTCTGCATTTCATTGTAATGTCTTTTTAATTTTCTTTAATCTGGACAGTTTATCTTGCCATTTTTTTGGTCCCTTTTTTTTTTTTTTTTGCACAATTTTTGACTGGGGCCGGGTTTGAACCCACCACCTCCCGTATATGGGGCCAGAGCCCTACTCCTTTGAGCCACAGGCGCTGTCCTTTTATACCTATTTTTAAAAGAACACAGGCTGGCTAATTTGTATTTATCTGTTGTTCCCCTGTAATTATGTTATTTTGGTAGAAACACTATGAAGTGATGTGTGTCCTTTTCAGCACCTTTTATCAGGAGGTATATAATGTCGTTGCTTTTACTATATTTTAAAATATTTTTGTTTTAATACTAAAATTATTAATCGGCTAATTCTCTGCTATTTTATTTAGATATTTGAAATTAGGCTTGGTTAATTTCTGTAGTTATGGAGAATTTGTTCACCTCTCATTTTTTCTTGCTTTTTTTTTTCCTTTTCACCTTCCTCAGATACTGCCGAAGTTCAAAAGCAAACACCTTAATTAGGAGTTTTAATGGTGCATTGTGAGTATCTAGCTAAAAGCAGAGGATTAAGGGTGAATTTTCATATTAAACTGACTGGATCTGTTACTTGTCAAGCATATGAAATAATATACTTTTTTTCAAAGGCTAACTGTAGTGTATGTAACACAGCTTACTACTGTACTAGATATCTCCGTTCTTTAAACAGAGGGGAAACTATTTGAGGCTGTGAAATAACTTCAGTTTTCTTTCCTTTTTCTTTTGTCTGTACTTCAATGGATGCCAGTAGGTTTTTTTTTTTAAATGCTCAACATATCATTGCTTTTTTTTTTTCCTTTGCGACAGTGTCTCACTATGTCACCTTGGGTAGAGTGCTGTGGTGTCACAGCTCACAACAACCTCAAACTCTTGGACTTAAGCAATTCTCTTGCCTCAGCCTCCCAAGTAACTGGGACTACAGGTACCTGCCACAACGCATGGCCATTTTTTGGTTGCAGCCTTCATTGTTGTTTTGGCAGGCCCAGACTGGATTCGTACCCACCGGCTCAGGTGTATGTGGCTGGTGCCTTAGGTACTTGAGCCACAGGTGCCGAGCCCTCACTTTTTTCTTTTAAGGAATTCTTGGGCAAGCCTCTGCAACTTAGTGACATTTATTATTATTTTGTACAAAGCATTTTATTTCCCACATGGGAAACAAAGTCAACTGAGACCAATTTTCTCCTTAACGGGGCCTACGTTCCGATGGATAGCATGAGTCTTTTTTTTCCCACTCAGTCTCTCTTTCCTGCTCAGGCTAGAGTGCAATGGCATCATCATAGCTCATTGAATCTTGAACTCAAACGACTGGGCTCAAGTGATCCTCTTGTCTCAGCCTCCCAAGTAGTGGGTACTACAAGTGTGCACCATAATGCCTGGCTAATTATTTTGTATTTAGTGGAGATGGGGTTTTCCTCTTGTTCAGAACTCCAGAGCTTAAGCAGTTCTCCCTTTTCAGCTTTACCAGAATGCTAGAATTACGAGCTTGAGGCAGCACACCCAGCCATGTTCTACTTTCTGTCTAAAAATTTGACTATTATAGTTACTTCATATAAGTAGAATAATGTGATATTTGTACTTTTTTTTTTTTTTTGAGACGGTGCCTCAAGCTATCCCCCTGGGTAGAGTGCCATGGCATCACAGCTCACAGCAACCTCCAACTCCTGGGCTCAAGTGAGTCTCCCGCCTCAGCCTCCCAAGTAGCTGGGACCACAGGCACCTGCCACAGTGCCCGGCTATTTTTTGGTTGCAGCCATCATTGTTGTTTGGCAGGCCCGGGCTGGATTCAAACCTACCACCTTAGGTATATGTGGCTGGCACCTTAGCCACTTGAGCCACAGGCACCGAGCCGATTTATTTTGCTATTCAAGAATCTCACAAGATATCTCCTTGTCATTGTTCACTAATCAACCTGTCTCACACTATAATTCCAAACCCTGGACTAGGTTGTATTTGTGACACTTTATTGGGGAAATCAGAGAAATGACGCAGCTTAATGCTGATGATATAAACTCTTTGCAGTATATTGTCTCTCTCATCAATAGCAACTTCCCCTAGATAGACACATTGCCTGAGAAAAATAATTCTTTTCTGTCCTAAAATTGAAACCCAGTATGACCTGGAAAACATTTTGATTATGATTTTATAGGTCAAGGCTACCAATATTTTGGTATTGTAAACCAACTAAAACTAAATTGGTCTATCAGCAATTGCCAGATTAGAATTAAGTCATGTGGTACCTCTACAAACTCATTACCAGGTGCATGTTACAACAGAAGTCTCCTATTAAATTGTTGCCGTGTATATAAATTTATTAGTAATCAGGAACAAAACATGGTTAGAGCAGCAGTTCTCAACCTGTGGGTCTCAACACACAGGAACTGTGTTAAAGGGCCATGGCATTAGGAAGGTTGAGAACCACTGCTCTAAAAGAAGTCCCTGCTCTCTGTCTTTAGGCCATACACTTAATTGAGAAAATATTTAAGGCAGATCACAAGGATATGGAAAGGCTAAGGATTCTCCTGCGGAAGTGTTAATGAGGGGGCATTCCAGGCAAAAGAAACATTGCAAAAAACACGTTTAGGAAAATGAAAAAACAGTGGCATGTTCAAAGAACTTAAAGAGTTCAGTGTACTGAACTATACAGTGGATGTTCCAGGACAGGAAGGGAGTCAGAGGTCATATGAGACCAAGAAATGTGAAGTTTGGGGCTCGGCGCCCATAGCTCAGTGAGTAGGGCACCAGCCACATACACTGAGGCTGGCAGGTTCGAGCCCAGCCCGGGCCAGCTAAACAATAGTGACTACTATAACCAAAAAATAGCTAGGCACTGTGGTGGGTGCCTGTAGTCCCAGCTAATCGGGAGGCTGAGGCAAGAGAATCACTTAAGCCCAGGAGTTGGAGGTTGCTGTGAGCTGTGATGCCATAGTACTTACCCAGGGCGACATAGTGAGACTCTGTCTCAAAAAAAAAAAAGAAAGAAAGAAAGAGAGAGAGAGAGAGAGAAAGAAAGGTGAAGTTTGGAACATGGAGCCCAAAGGCTACTTGGGAAACTCTTGGGGGAGCACTTAGGAAAGGAAGGGGCAGTGAGAATGCAGAACAGGGCGTGTCCAAATACTCTCACTTCAGGAGTCTCTTCATTTGTGATCTCATTAGAGAGATCTTCTCCAATCAATTTACCTGAAATGGCAACCCCCTCTCCCACTTTTCATTCACTTAACTCTGGTTATTTTTCTTCCCAGAACTTAATACCAGCTACCATTATGGTATGGTTTGGGCAGCAGGGGTGGGTAGGGTATTTGTTTGCTTTGGGTTTTTTATTTTATTTTGGTTTGTCCTCCTTGACATAAGTTCCAAGAGCATGGATTTTGTGTTTTGTTCCTTGCCATCAACCCAATACCTGGCACAAATATTCATTTGTTCAAGGAGTGGATGGATAGATAGATAGATACATACATACATAGATACATAGGCAGATAGACAGATAGATCAAAATGCAGAGTGGCCACAATTCAGAGACCAGCTGGATGTGGGAGGTAGGAAGGGGAAGCCACTGAGAGTGGTTCCAGGGATTCTTGCTTAGTTGGCTACATAGCCGTTGATGTCATCAACCAAAAGCAGAATAGGTTTGGTGGGGAATGAATGAGGCATCGGGTGGGAAGACTGTGAGCCTAGTTTTGGATATACCGAGTTTCAGTTGCCTGTAAAACCTTTCACAGGGGCCATTCAGTAGGCAGCTGGAAATATGGTATAAAGTTAAGGAAAAAGGATGTGGGCATGTAGAGATCACTTGAGTCTGGGTGAGAAGTGAAACTGGGATGTTCCAGGAAGGAGACAGCTATGACCACACCTGAGGGAGAAAGCACTCTCTAAGGGACTGGCACAGGAAGGGGAACCAAGGAGACCGAGGGGCAGCAGAGAAGAAAGCAGAGAAGAACTGGCACCAGGTAAACCAGAAAAGCATATTTCAATTCACAAAATGGTCAACCATCTCAGATGTAATAGGAGGCTTTAATAGAAGGACTAGGGAGGGGACCTCAGAGATAATTTCTAGAATATTCCTATGGTGACTCTTACTGTTTAGCCTCGTGTATGAGTTAGAGAATTGCTGTAACTTCAATAACTTGTTTCTTTTTAAAACATTTCTGTCAGTCTCAGATTAATAAGATTCCTAGATTTAGACAGAAAAATTCTATGTCTATAGTTGACAGTGTTTGTTGTCTCTCTGAACAGAAAAATCCATGTCAAAGGAGATATCAAGTCCTTTTAGTAACATCACAACTACAGCTAGTGTATACTTATTAGCTAAAGAACTCCTGTCTTGGTGATTAATGGAAAAAATATGAAGGCATTGTTTTGAGTGTGGTTTACAGATGGTAATAGTTTGCTTCACTCATTAATTGAAGTAAATGAGGCATTTCAAGCTAATCTGCTGTGAGCTCTTGGCTAAAGGTGCTAAAAGTTCCCCTGAATCTCCGCATGCGTCTTTATCCCCCCTCTTCTTTCTCTCACATCCTCTTTCATCTCAGTAGCACAGCTATCCTCCCAGAAATTGTTTTCTCCATGTCAGGACAAAGCTCCCTGACTTCATTGATCTGTTCGGCACTTTCATCTGCTGCTTCTGACCTGGTTGGTTACGGTCCACCTGCACCCTCTCTGGGAAAGCTGCTCTTCTCTTTCGGTTTCTCTGATACCAGTGCTATGGTCCAAGTTCCGCTGCCACCGCCACCACCAAATTCTTATGTCAAAATCCTGACCCCTAAGGTGATGGTATTAGGAGATAGGACTTTGAGGAAATTATTAGGTCACAGAGGCAGCATCTTCATGACTGGCTATAGTGACCTTATAAAAGAAGTCCCAAAGAACTTTCTCAGCCCTTCTACCATATGAGGACACAGTAAGAAGACTGCCGTCTACGAGCTACAGAGCAGGCTCTCAGCAGCCCTACAAGACACCAAATCTGCCCATGTCTTCATCTGGGACTTCCCAGCTCCACAGCCATGAGAAATAAATTTCTGTTGTTTAAAGCTCCTCAGTTTATGGTGTTTTCTTATAGTAGCTTGAACAGAGTAAGACCTAATGAGATTCTCTTGGTTTTTCTGATTCTCGGTTTATTTCTTCTTTATTTCTTTGAGTGGCTGGATTTCCCTTCTTCTACCCTTAATGGAGTCAGCTCTGAAAAGTCAGCCTTCGCTTTGCAGTCTTTCTAGTACACTCATCCTTTTTTTCTTCTACATCTTTCTTTTCTTAAAATGTTCTAGTTGGTCTTACAGTGTATACCTTCTTTGTATGTTTTTTTCCTAGACAGAACACTAACATATATAGTTATATACAAAATACTGTACACAATGTATTGGTAAGGACACATCTCGTTCAAGTCAGTGATCAGGCTCAGCAGTGGTAGCACAGCGGTTCCGGTGCCAGCCACATACACTGAAGTTGGTGGGTTCGAGCCTGGCCCAGGCCAGCTAAAGCAACAATGATAACTGCAACAGAAAAATAGCGAGACTCTGTCTCAAAAAAAAAAAAAAAAAAAAAGTCAGTGATCAGTTTAGAAGGTCCTTTTATAATGGAGTTAAAAAGGATATTTTGATTTAAGATATACATAGACAAAGCATTTTGAAAGAAACTATCTAAGGATTACCTAAGGATGAGATTGAGTAGAGTTTAATTCATATTGAGTACATTTCTTAACTAGTTCAATTAAGAGAACATTAGAAAGAAAAATTATGCTAAAATGAAATAGCTAACTTTGGGGCACTATGCTAGGTGATGGTTTACATACATTAAAAAGACAGTTGTGTCAGAGCCAATTAGAGCTATTTCTAGAGAATTCATCACAGAGGTTAAAAGTACATTGTTTATTATACATATTTTTAATAAGCTTTAATGCAAATCCAAAATTCTTATCTCAGCTTTAGAATCCACTGCGGAAGGCATCCAAACTAACAGTGAACCTTCCATTTCACATTTACGCACTCCTGCATCTCCGTTTCCAGAGCTACAGTCTTCAGATCAACACGGGCATCATACTTCACATATCAGCTCCCTAAAAGTCAGTGCTTTGGGTTTGCCCTTTGAGAAAGCAAACAATTTTGCATGACAATGCTTTGTGAGCATTGAACATGAAATACACACTGAACACCCACCAACACAGAGTGCACGGCAGAGAGAAAGAGACAGTGCGCGCAAGGAAGAAGAGGAAGCAAAAGAAGCTGGGACAACATTTCCCAAAATATTTTCCATGGAAGAGTTGTTTCCACAGAGTTTTAATACATTTTACTTTGAAAACAATCCTGGCTGGGCATGGTGACACATGCCTATAACCCTAGCACTCTGGGAGCTAGAGGCAGGTGGATGACTTGAGGTCAGGAGTTAAAGACCAGCCTGAGCAAGAGCAAGACAGCTACTAGGGAGGCTGAGGCAGGAGGATCACTTGAGCCCAGGAGTTTGAGGTTACTGTGAGCAAGGCTGATGTCATGATACTCTAGCCTGAGGTAACAGAGTGAGACTCTGGCTAAAAAAATATCCTAATGTCAAATAAATTTTGGAAATGGTAGGTTACTTAAAGAGTAGAGAGGTATATTATACATACCAATGTTTCTGTTGTGCAAAGAGGAAAACATGTCTTTTTCCTATAACTGACCTCATCTTGGTTCTTGAGCCTTTGTTCCCACCAGTAGGAAAAAATTAAACTTGCCAGTCAAAAGTACCTCAGTCTTATCAGTTTTGAAACAGTCTTGTTTAAGTAAATATTTAGCTAACTCAAAGTTCAAACTCCCTGTCAGAGTTTTTTCTCCCCTCTCAAAGGGTCTCACCACCTCTGACATCCCAAGATGGCTTCTGGGCACAGAAGCAAAAGGAGTCCGCATGGCAGATTGAGGGCAGGGACACGGCTCTGCTCTGTGCTGTCCTCTGGATGGTCCTCCGTGACAGTGGGATGGACCCACTGTCTACCAGAATTACATAGAGAGATTGATAAGAATACAGATTTGCAAGTCCTTTCTCTGCATGTGTCAATTTAGGGAAACTGGAGTGAAACCCAGGAACCTATGTTTTCAACAAGTTTCCCAGAGGGTTCTGAAATAGCCAGGTCACAGCATTTGTGAACTATTAGCGTACTCCATCCTATTTCCTTAGCAAGCTTTGAACTTCCTGCTCCATTGTAAATAGACTTGTGACCTATTTTTTCACATGAAGGTATGTGTACACATGTTCTCACCAACCCAAGGGTGCATAGAAAGGGCAAAAAAAAAAAAGGGTATATGTACACAATTTACCATTGTCATAATCTTTATTCATTTTGAGGCATACTGAACAGAGGACATACCATATCTGCAGTAAATCTTGGCACTATTAGCAAACATACTGATATGGTAATTCAACTATAGTAACCATAGAATTTTCAAAGCAGAACTAGGGAAACAAAAGGAGAAATAGGCTCCTTTGGTATTAATTCCAGTTACCTCAATGCCATGAAAAAGGAGGAGGTTCTAAGAAAAGCCACACAAATTTCGTGTGAGGAAAGAGGAACAGTTTTGTGAAGAAAGGGGGGGGGAAAGAATTAAATAGAATTTACTTTTAATAAAATTTACCTTTGTTATTATAAAAACTACATTTAAAATCCTGAAAATTGTATCTCATTTTAAAGGCTGCTGGGAAAAGAAATTTGCTAATATCTTTCTATAATTGTGTACCTTAAATATTACATAAAATATTTTCTGTTCCTCTGATATTTATGTAATGAAGTTTATAGATCACTTTTGAAGCATTATTAACTATTGTATTTAATGAACAAATAAGGTGTTTTATATCAAAAAGTCAATTTCAACAAAATTACTACCTAAAAAAGCTTTACATTTCAAATCCCATTAGGTAAAATTTAAGCTTAGAAAGTCTGATCTGAAATATTATGTCGACTTATTTTTTCAAGAGGGCCTTAACCTGATGTATCAGTCAGAAGGTATTTAAGAGGACTATGGCTACACACAACTCCAAGATTTCAGTAGCTTAACCACCAAAGGTGCATTTCTTGTCCATAGACATGTCCATCATAGGTCAGGGGGTGGGAGGGGTTCTGCTGGTCTGTCGTTCAAGGGTCAGGTTGACAAGCTCCCATCTCAAAAATGTGTTTCCAAGGCCTCCGCAAGCAGAGGGAAGGAGAAAAATCATAACAAATTTCTGCTCCTTTCATTGTCAGAGCAAATCACATCATCACCCCTAATTTCAAAAGTGTGGAGGAAAATAGTCTTACTGTGCTGTTTTGATCACTATGGATTTATAGGATAGTCTGATGTCTGGTACCATGATTCCCCCTGCTTTGTTTTTGTTCCTGAGTAATGTCTTGGCTATTCAAGGTTTTTTCTGATTCCATATAAAATGAAGTATTATTTTTTCAAGATCTTTAAAGTATGACAATGGAAATTTAACAGGGATTGCATTAAAATTATATATTGCTTTGAGTAGTATGGACATTTTGACAATGTTAATTCTTCCCAGCCATGAGCATGGTATGTTTTTCCACGTGTTATCATTTCAGCTATTTCTTTTCTTAGAGTTTCATAGTTCTCTTTGTAGAGGTCTTTCACGTCCTTTGTTAGGTAAACTCCCAAATATTTCATCTTCTTTGGCACTACTGTAAATGGAATAGAGTTCTTGACTATTTTTTCAGCTTGACTGTTGCTGGTATCTATAAAGGCTACCAATTTATGAGTGTTGATTTTGTAACCTGAGATGCTGCTGTATTCCTTGATCACTTCTAAGAGTTTTGTAGTCAAATCCCTGCTATTTTCCAGGTATACAATCATATCATCTGCAAAAAGTGAAAGTTTAATCTCTTCTGATCCTATATGGATACCCTTGATTGCCTTTTCTTCCCTAATTGCAATGGCTAAAACTTCCACTACAATGTTAAAGAGCAATGGAGACAATGGGCAACCTTGCCTGGTTTCCAATCTGAGTGGAAATGATTTCAGTTTAACTCCATTCAGTATGATATTGGCTGTGGGTTTGCTGTAGATGGCCTCTATCAGTTTGAGAAATGCCCCTTCTATGCCAATTTTCTTAAATGTTCTGATCATGAAAGGGTGCTGGATATTATCAAAAGCTTTTTCTGCATCAATTGAGAGAATCATATGGTCTTTGTTTTTTAATTTGTTTGTGTGATGAATTACATTTATAGATTTACATATGTTGAACCAGCCTTGAGATCCCTGGAGAACACTTAGAGAACTAAAAATAGACCTGCCATTTGATCCTATAATTCCTCTATTAGGTATATATCCAGAAGACCAAAAATCACACTA
>CAUYQV010062168.1:0-31039 GCA_963574575.1 Galagoides demidoff
CCAACTGCTGGGCTTAAGCGATTCTCCTGCCTCAGCCTCCCAAGTAGCTGGGACCACAGGCGCCCGCCACAACGCCCGGCCATTTTTTGGTTGCAGCCATCATTGTTGTTTGGCGGGCCTGGGCTGGGGATTCGAACCCACTACCTTAGGTGTACATGGCTGGCACCTTAGCCGATTGAGCCACAGGCGCCGAGCCAAGAGTCTACATTTTTAACTAAAACCTTATATTTAAATAAGATTTGCTGGTGCTCTAACAGCCTTAAGCTGGAGGTTGACAGGCTTGTCTAGGGGTAATATAACTTAAATTGAATATAGTAGGAAAGAGAATTCTCAGATTTGGAGATAGTCCTGCCAATCGGTTGTAACTATTGCCTAATAGAGTAATATGCTAAAGTTAATAAATCATAAAGTACCTCCTCTCATTTTACCAGTTCTCTGATTGCTTAGCTATTGAGGGATCTCAATGGTTAAAATAGTTTGATTAGGGCGGCTCCTGTGGCTCAAAAGGGTAGGGCACTGGCTCTATATGCTAGAGGTGGCAGGTTCAAACCCAGCCCTGGCCAAAAAAAAAAAAAAAAATCATTAGTAATTTTTTCTTTTCCTTTGCATATCAAATGGTGCTTGCTTATCTCAACCTAATTTCAGTTGTACACATTCATATTTTATGAATGTAGGCTCAGTAAAATGTAAGCTCCAAGAGAGTAGTGGACTTTGTCTAATTCACAGCTATCTCCTCAGTGCCAGCACATGGCCGGGTATGTAGAATGCACTCAATAAGTATTTGTAAAACTAAGAATTAAATATGCTTAAGCGTAGTTGTATGCTATGGATATAATACTCAAGGACTTTGCAGTGGAATGTAGTTATGCTCTTAACTTGCTGTGTTTCGGTTCCTTTATTTGTAGAATAATGGGATTGGACTAAAAGAATTCTGTCTTCTCTAGATAACAGTCCCAAGCTTTTTCTTAAAAGAATAGACGTTAAATATTTTAGGCTCATGAACCATACTCTCTGCTGTAGTAGCACAGTATAAACACATGGGCATGGTTGTGTTGTGATAAAATTTTAGTTATAAAAATAAGTAGCTGGTACCTGTTGCCAACTCCTGTTACAGATAAATTGCTTTTAGCTGTAAATGTTTATGATCTTGTGATTGACTGCCTTTTTGAAATACTTGTCATTTGAAATAGATTCTAGGGCTAACAGATACTTTTTTCTTCAGGAAACATGATGAAAGTATTGAGGGGGCACCAGAACTGGGTGTACAGCTGTGCATTCTCTCCTGACTCTTCTGTGCTGTGTTCAGTTGGAGCCAGTAAAGCAGTATGTGTCAAAGTTCTTGTACATTCCTTGTGAATTGGATTATAATAATTGTGTGCATAATCATTTTAAATCTATGTAACCTATTAAGTCTGTGCTCGGTGTCATGAATATCTTAAATGTTTTATTTCATAATGGGGAGAATTTGCATGAAGGAAATTAAATAAATTATTGATTGTGAAGTGAGAAGTTGGATTGCTTTTAAGAATGATATTTGTAAAATGAGGGGTATGTCAAAGTTATTTTTGGTAAGTTCTAGAAAAGTTAATGTGCTATAAAGAGATCTAGTCCACATGTTAAGACATTCCCTTGCTAATTATTTTCTTCTCTGTTGTTCTATTTTTTTTGTCCAGTTTGCTGTTTTTAAAGTTTTGAGTCCCAGCTGGTCCTGGACATTTAACTGAAAAAAAGTAACTTAAAAACCTAATGAGAGTAAAAATAGCACTCATGTATGTCCTAGAGTGAATTAGAGATGAAACTGGATAATGTATATGTTTTATGTACCTATAGACAGCTTGAGTAAAATGACTCTTAAGAGGGTTATGCTTATCTAATGAACTCCTTTAGTTGTTTACCAGCTAAGTTAGTATAGTTAAAGGGATCTCAGTAGAGTCAGATATTTATGAAATGTTGAAGTCCAAATACATGTGATGATCATAATACCGTACACTTTGAATTAATGGGGGTGTGGGAGGCTAGTTAAAATGCATTTTATTTAGCTAAGAAGTATGTTAAAATGGTAGTTGCAAATGTTAGAAGTTTGGAACAAGATACTCAGTTTGGTTCTTTAAAAATCATAAGAACAACAAAGCTAGATGTTGACATTGCTATTTTAGGCTGTGTGTTTTCCATATGCTTCTTGCTTTCCCTGTCACAGGTGGTGGCAGCAATATTGGTGTGATTGAGGTTATGCTGGCACCACTCGCACACAAGCGCACAATGGTGTTAGCTGGGCAGAAAGAGTGGCATCTCTGGCTACCGGGCTGGGGGCGACCTTTACCCGTAGGATGAAGTAACCTTGCATTCGGCTGCAAGGTGTACTGTACGTACACAGGTGCTGGTCGATGTCCACTTTCTGCTTTTCTTTCTTTCTTTTTTTCTTTTTTAAAATAATTTTCCCCACAGTGAAATCCACTGACTCCTCCAAGTAAATTGATCTTCCAGTTTGATGGAATTGGGAGTCTTGACAAATGAAACCAATTTAATGTAAAGTAATTGACTTTCAAATGGTTTCTCTGTGTTATTTTTTGGAATTCTTTAAGATGTTAGAGCTGTCTTAAGTCTTTGCTCCAACTTGTAATTTGTACTTATTTTCCTTGTAAGTAATATATTGTGTCTGTGCAGAAAAAAAGTAGTAAAAAGGATTGCTTTACTCCAAGAGGAGGAGAGACTGTCTTATTAGGATTGTTAGAAACCTCCAAACTCACATTTAATATAACAGACCGAAGTGAGCATTAGAATTCTATTTAGAGCTATTCTGCACAGCCTAAATTAACTGATCTTTAGAATCTAAAACTGTATGTGAACTTGTTCTTAAATAATTGAACTGTTTTATACATAAAATGGACTAATGAGTATGGTCAGTTTGGGAAAAATAAGATTGGTAAATCTTGACTGACAGAAATGTTATAATTGTATTATTTTCATAAACTAGCATTTTCATTTTGTAATGTGTTTTAACGTCCTTATTGTTTGCCAAATAAGTTTCATTTGGCTGTGAAAATTCTCTTTGCTTGCAGTATCTGTTTCTCTTCCTAGGCTCACGTTGGTGACCCAAGCCTATTGTAAACAAGTGATTATCTCAAAGGGAGATGCCAATGGAGTAACAATTTGTTAACCTTACGTTTTCTGTCTGTATATTTTTTAAAAATTTGGTAGTTTCTGGAAAAAAAGAGAAGGGGGTTTGTAGTATTTAACCTTATTTATTTCTGTATATTTTAGTTATTTAGTTTTTGGAATAAATGGATTTCAGTATAACTTTGTGGTTAAATTGCATTGCCTTTAGGTTTAGGCTTATTTTTTAATTAACATTTAACAGAAACATTTGAAATAGAATTTGCATGTCTGCTTTAATTAACTTAAAGACTGATTTTAATCTGTGACACTGAGCATATTCTTTAAATTACTCATAATTTATAATGTTTAATTTAATATAATTCTTAATTAAATTTAGCAGTTTTAGTTTAAGATGTGCCATTTTATCCTCTGTGTGTCTGAATGAAGCTATAACATTTACCTTTTTATTCCAGGTTTTCCTTTGGAATATGGATAAATATACCATGATACGGAAACTAGAAGGACATCACCATGATGTTGTAGCTTGTGACTTTTCTCCTGATGGAGCATTACTGGCTACTGCATCTTATGATACTCGAGTATATATTTGGGATCCACATAATGGAGACATCCTGATGGAATTTGGGTGGGTACAGCATGAACTATTTAATAGTCTGTAATTCATTTCTGGCTATAGCTTTTAAGAAGTTACGTGAGTATTTAGAATCACTAACATATAAAACTTAAAAGTACAGTCTATCATAATTTAAACGTTTGGTATTATTTAAGTCAGTGGTACTTAACCTTCCTAATGTTGTGGCCCTTTAATACAATTCATGTGGATTGCGACCCACAGGTTGAGAACCACTGGTTTAAGCCTTGGACTAATGCAAAGCTTTAGGTACACATTCTGTAAATAATTTGGCTCTCTTGATATAAGTGTTGCTATGTAATAGTACCTGACTCTTTGTAGAAGTGGTAATTATATTTAAAGTTTCATGTTGGAGAAAAATGGTTAAAATCAAAGTTGGACCTACACTTAACTGTTTTAAGCCAACCACATTGTGAAGAAGAGAGTAATATGGCTTGGCACCTGTGGCTCAAGTGGCTAAGGCACCAGCCACGTACACCTAAGGTGGCCGGTTTGAATCCAGCCCGGGCCCACCAAACAACAATGACGGCTGCAACCAAAAAATAGCCAGGCGTTGTGGCGGGCGCCTGTGGTCCCAGCTACCTGGGAGGCAGAGGCGGGAGACTCACTTGAGCCCAGGAGTTGGAGGTTGCTGTGAGCTGTGATGCCATGGCACTCTACCCAGGAGGACAGCTTGAGGCTCTGTCTCAAAAAAAAAAAGGAGAGTAATATTTTGGATATATCAGTTCTACTCAGTCTCAACTGTATTCATTAAGGCTACTTTAAATTTCATTCAAAGACATATACTTTGTAATCTGGTTAGTTTTGTTTCTTGAGGTAACTCTGATATCCACTGAAAACATGTATTTGACCTCAGGCATATGTTTCCCCCACCTACTCCGATATTTGCTGGAGGAGCAAATGACCGATGGGTACGATCTGTATCTTTTAGTCATGATGGACTGCATATTGCAAGCCTCGCTGATGATAAGTAAGTTTGTGCATTATCACTTGACGTACTTATTATTGCCTTTGAAAGATTTCCTTTCATCTTTCTACTTAATGAAAACATTCTTGAGCATTAAAGCCTTTCTGTAGTTAAGAGTTTTAATGTCTCTCTCTAGACAAGACCTTTAGAAATGCCGATGGATTTTAAAGAATATTGGCCTGAGCAAATTATTCAGTGTAAACTAAAGATAATGCGTGCCTTTCCTGTGTTTCTTGTTTAAGCAAACTGATTCTTCATCAGCTTTTAGCCCAGCTCACAGAGATTTTTTTTAAAGTGGTATCTTGTAAAGGTTGAAGCAGAAAGAAATTTCTAAAGTGAAGTAAATAGTAACATAGTAATTTGTATCTACTATGATTGAGACTAGAAATGACACATTACATGAAAGAGATGGTCTTATTGGTCATAACGTTAGCAAACAAATGGGGAGAGTTTTATTTGATAACAACCGTTGTTTTCCTCTTTGCTCAGCTAGATTCTGCATATTAGTTTTTCCCTGTATTCCTAGACACATATTATCTAGGCTAGGTAAGAAGCCTTAATAAATGTCTTGGAAGAGGGTAAAAATCTGAATCTTAGAAGGGAAAGCAGTCATGCTTTGTGATCTCTGTCTCTTACGTGTGAATTAATCCAAATTACCAAATGGTATAGACTGTAAAATATTTTATAAAGTAAGTTATAATCATTACCTGTTGGAGTGATTTGTGTGTATATATTTTGTGACTCAGAACACAGTTGCATTTCTTTCTAAAAAAAAAAAATTGCTTTTACCTTAAATTTCCTACTAGGTACTCACTAGATAATTTATTTCCTTTCCAGAATGGTGAGGTTCTGGAGAATTGATGAGGATTATCCAGTACAAGTTGCACCTTTGAGCAATGGCCTTTGTTGTGCCTTTTCTACTGATGGCAGTGTTTTAGCTGCTGGGTAAATATATTTTTCTCTTTAAGGGATAATTTAAGGTGGCTTTTAGGCAAAGTAGCCCATAACTGATCAGTAATTCTCTAATAATAAGTGCTTTTTATAATACTATTTCCTTGTCATTGGGTATATATGTCATTGGTTCTCCTTAGTTGGGTTTGTTTGTTGGTTTGTTTTGAGACAGAGTCTCACTCTGTCACCCTGGGTAGAGTGCCATGGTGTCATACACAGCTCACAGCAACATCAAACTCCTGGGCTCAAGCAATCTTCCTGCCTCAGCCTTCCAACTAATTAGGACTACAGGTGCCTGCCACAATGCCCGGCTAGTTTTGTTTATATTTTTTTTCTATTTTTAGTAGTGATGGAGTCTTGATGTTGCTCAGGCTGGTCTCTAGCTTCTGAGCTCAAACAATCCACACAGCTCAGCCTCTGAGAGTGCTAAGATTCCAGGTGTGAGCCACTGCTCCAGACCTGATAGGTTTTATTGTGAAGTCATGACTCTAATACATAGTCCAGGATAATAGTTATTTGAGCTATAGGGATGTTAAACTACACATACTTGAGTACCTAAGTTTATGTTTTGTTTCTTTTTAGGACACAGGATGGAAGTGTCTATTTTTGGGCCACTCCAAGGCAAGTCCCTAGCCTTCAACATTTATGTCGTATGTCAATCCGAAGAGTGATGCCCACTCAAGAAGTCCAGGAGCTGCCGATTCCTTCCAAAGTTTTGGAGTTTCTCTCCTATCGTATTTAGAAGATTCTGCCTTCCCTATTAGTAGGGACTGACAGAATACACAAACCTCAAGCTTTATTGACTTTAAGTATCTGTTTTTAAAGGTTTAGAAGATTTATTTAATTTGATACATTCTTGTACTGCATTTTGATCTGTTGAGCTTTTAAAACATTATTTATAGACTAGGATTATAGAAATATTTCTGAACATATCAAATGTAAATTTCTTTACACTCTAACTGTGAAAACATATACATATATGTATATACTTAGATAAGCTACTATATGATGAATGGACGCTTTTGCTTCTAATTTTTAGTTCTGGCATGTGTATATTGCTTCAGTAGAACTACAATATGTATCTTTGCTGTAAAGTGGAAGGAATTTTTTTATTCTGAGATGCTAAATACTAGCTTAAGCTAAATTGCCTCATACAAAATGTATTGGGGGTGGGGGATGTCAGATTGACCTGCAAATGAAACACAGTTTTTGTATAGGGAAAGGTGGAGTTTGAATTTTGAATGTGACATTCTTGTTTTTTTTTTTTTTTTTTTTTTAAATCAGAGCCAGGATATAACTAGAAAAAGGATGCCTTTCTCCCCTACCCCCCTCCTCTAAATACTGCTGTGGGCCTTAATTTTGAAAAGCAGCTTGCTGCTACTTTACTTTTTGGTATAAAGTATCATAAATATTAGTCTTTTTGGAAAATCCATCTGCTGTGTTATTGCTAAATATTTGTTTTTACTAAGGGACAATTATTTTAAGACCATAGATTTTTTAAAAAACACTTATTATGTTTCTGCAGGGGATGATATTGGTGGCTTGCCAAAGAGAAGCAATACAGTATATCTGCTTTTGCCTTCTGTTATTTATCTTACCTGCAGATATTAAGAATGTACACATTATGTAAAATGCTTGATTATATATTTTTTGTTGAATTTTTTAATAAAAGGCTTACCAAAAAACCAATATATTGCAAATAATTTCCTAAATGTGTTAGAAGGATTAGTACTTTCTGATTTATCTCCAGTGTGAGTTTGATGGCACGAGCACAAGTAAAAAGGATAAGGAAGAAATAGAGATTAAGGTACTACTTTAAAGTTAATTTAGTGCTTCATGAACGCAGTGACTTTTATGTTGGTTTGGTTTTGAGAGAACTATTATAGTAATTCTTTTTTGTTTGTTTGTTTTGAGACAGAGTCCCACCTTATCACCCTTGGTAGAGTACTGTGGCCTCACAGCTCACAGCAACCTCAAGCTCGTGGGCTAAAGCGATTCACTTGCCTCAGCCTCCCAAGTAGCTGGGACTACAGGTGCCCACCTCAATGCCCAGCTATTTTTTTTTGTTGCAGTTGTCATTGTTGTTGAGCCGGCCAGGGCTGGGTTCAAACTTGCCAGTCTCAGTGCATGTGGCTGGCGCTGTAACCACTGTGCTATGGGAACTGAGCCACTATTATAGTAATTACTATTTTAAAAGCATAGAAAATCTCTAGAACAAAGGAAAATATCTACTCAGCAAAGGCAACATGTCTTTTATGGGAAATAACAGGCCTCTTTCATAAGCCTATCTGGTTAAAGTAGATATAAGAAAAATCTAGTGATCTAGGTCCTTCGAGAAGCACAAAAAAAAAAAAGTAAAACTTTCATTAGTCACAGCTGATCTTGAAGACTTGATTGTTACCACTGAAAGATTATTTGGTTCTTACCAGTTGGATCTGTTAACAGATTTAAAAATTTAGAGGGGTGCAGGTTATAAATTTTAAAATCAGTAGAAAATCTGCCTGAATTACTTCTTGAGGATCACATATATTTTACAAAAAGCAGTGCAAAAGCCATCTAATCTTTAAACTGCTTGTGACTTTATTTTACATTTTACTTTGTAATATGTCAGAGTCATAACTTAAAAAGAAGGTGCTATTCTCCACACCATTTAATTATTTACTCTCCACATCAACCTATTAAGTAAAAATAGCATTTTGGAAGATAACATTCTCTGAGATATCCACAAGGATTTTCTGCCTCTTCTCTAGAAATCGTAGTACCAATAAGAAAGGAAGATTGCAGAGTACGTCAAGTAGAAGCATGCTGGAATTTTCAGTTTGTAAGAAAGAACAGGATGATAGTACTTTACACTGAAAGGAAAGTAGGGAAATGTGACTTGTGATTTTAAAATGACAGTGCTTCTTTCTCTTTGCCCCAAACATGTCATTTTTAAGAGTAGCAAGAGTCTTGTTCAGGTTGATTTCCTGTTGTAGCCACATGGTGCATGTGAATGTCGGAATGCCGTCACACCTGCTATCCTTTTATAATAGTGCAGTCATTTTACGACCCGTAACTTGATTGTAGGTTGGTAAATCTTTTTTTTTTTTTTGAGACGGAGCCTCAAGCTGTCCCCCTGGGTAGAGTGCCATGGCATCACAGCTCATAGCAACCTCCAACTCCTGGGCTCAAGCGAGTCTCCTGCCTCCGCCTCCCAAGCAGCTGGGACCACAGGCGCCCACCACAACGCCCGGCCATTTTTTGGTTGCAGCCCTCATTGTTGTTTGGCAGGCCCAGGCTGGGGATTCGAACCCGTCACCTTAGGTGTACGTGGCTGGCGCCTTAGCCAATTGAGCCATAGGAGCCGAGCCCAAACTCAGGTTTTTATAAAAAGAAAATCCTACCATTATGTCTCAGAAGACGTAGCACTTTCCATAAAATGTTCAACGGAAGGCTGTTAGGTGTGATCAAATTAAGGAGGCATGCACAAGCTAAGAAAAGATTTCTTTCTTTATTACAAGGAGAGAAAGCAGAAAAATACCATTAAAGAAGCCAGTGTTAGAGATGTCATGTTATTCAACATCCTCTGTGTGCTTAATCATAGTCTTGCAACAAGGAGGCACTCATGGGCGTAACTTCCCAACTGTCTCTTGATCCCAGAAGTTTCTTGAATTGATTGCTGCTCTCTCTGGAGACTTTCTTCACGAGCTTGCATTACGAATTTTAAGTGCTGTGTAGCAAATTCTTTTCTGAAAGAAGACAGGACATTTTAAATTAATATAGTTTGTGAAGTAGCATATTGTGATCCTCGTGATAGTTCAATGTAAACATCAAGTCTACTGCGAATATGGCCTGATTTCCTGATAACATCCTGGCGGCTGCAGCTCTTCTTTAATTCATGCATTTGGGTCAAGCAGACTTCCAGGGAGTAATAGCCAAAGCCTCTTGTAATACCACAGCCCCATTGTGATAGGCAAAGTTCAGAATAAGAAAGAGGATGATTGAGGTTGAGAAGATTTTCATTTTATAGGGATTTTCATTTTTAATAGTGTTTGTTGTTAAAGCATTTGACTAATATACCAATTTCATGGTTCATATGTAAATGTAAACTTGCTATATAGTGTGCTTAAATATTGTTATTACTATAACTGTTACACAGACACCTACACACCCTGCTTTTTAACACGATTCAATCTTATACTATGCTGTTTGCATAGTATTTCATTTATCCTTATAATAAACCTCTGAAGATGTATAGTATTATTCTTACTTTGTATGTGAGGAAATTGAGGATTAGAACAATTTAGGAACCCATTCAGAATTGTACAACTAATTAAAGTTTGAATCTATATAAGAAGTCAGGATTTCTGGGTCCAAATTCTGTTTTGTCCAGGTTACACTACTGACTTCTCCATAAGAGGGAATGGGATGTTTCTCCTGCCATCCTCATGAGGCAAATTATATGTATGTTTTAAAATATTGTTTGAGGGAGGGAGTGGAGGACAAAGGGTGTGGTACACCTTTTGGGGGCGGGACACAATTATAAGAGGGTCCTTATCTAACAAAAACAATCAATGTAACCTGGTTATGTGAATCCTCAATGAATCCCCAACAATAAAAAATAAAATAAAATAAAATAAAATAAAATAAAATAAAATAAATTATTGTTTGAATGTGATATATTAAATGAGTCTGACAAGATACTTTAAAGAGTTCATCAAAGAACATATAAGAAGAGAGAGAAAAAGAGAGACCTATAATGGAAAGCGGAGGCCACTAAATGTTTATTCATTAATTAATCCACTCAGCGTATACACATTGAGCATTCATTGTATACCACATACTCTTCCAGACACTGAGAATGCCACGAAGCCCAAGAGAAACAGCGTCCCAGTGTTCCTGGAACTAACGTAATAGAGAGACACACTACACAGTAAACAATGAATTAGAGTATTTACCAACTGTGATGACTTCTTTATATAAAATGAGAAGGATGGTGTGATAGAGACCAACTGAGGGTAATTAACTTTAATAGTCAGAGATAACCTTTTAGAAGAGGGGCTATTTCAGTCCCTGTCAAAGTGTTTCCTTTGTAATAAGAACAATGATAAGGCCAGTTTACACAAAGTGTTTCCTTTGTAGTAAGAACAATGACAAGGCCAGTTTACACAGCTCACCTCCATCTTCTTCTTGAAGTCCTTCCTTTCCATTTCTTTTAGCTTCTTACTTTCATGCTTATGTGAATTTCCCCCTCTCCTAGTTACTTTCCTCCACTCATTGTCTAAATGTTGATTAATGCCAGGAATGTGTACAGGCAGAACTCTAACTTCACCCCAAAAGTTGTTTTCCCCACATTTTCCATATTTCAGAAGGTGGTAGGGCACCACCCCCTTAAACCAGGAGTCATTCTTGAAACTTCCGGCCCCCTCACTCTCACCTCTGCCCCATCAGCAGGTTCTGCCCGTTTCCCCTCCTCAGCCATCTCTCTGCCCCGTTCCCCGTTCCCCCTCCTCAGCCATCTCCACTCTCTCCTCTGCTCTTACCTTTCTAAAGGAAGGCGATACATCTCTCTCCTAGACCCCGTCAGTGGCTCCCCAATTAGCTCCCTGCTTCCTTTCTTGCCCCCTTCCTTGCCCCCTTCCTTTCACTTAGCAGCTCTTTAAATGTATGAACCAGATCAGGTCACTCCCCTATTTGTGATCCACTAAACATTCTCCTTTCACTGAGAACAAAATCAACTTCCTCATGATGGTTTCAAAGGTTCTCTTCATCTGGCTTCTGTCTGTCTGACTTCCTCTTCTAGCACTTTCTCCCTTGTTGCCTATACTTCAGCCAGTGGACTTTCATTTCAAGGAAAAGTCTGCACCAGTCTTTTCTTTTGCTCTTGCTTTTTATATGCTTGGGTCATTCTCATCCTTCAGGAGAATATCATCTCCTTAGAGAAGCCTTTCCTGAATGTACCAGCTGGTGCAAACTCCCCTTTCTTTCTGAATTCCAGCACTATTTGTTTTTATAGGATTACTGATGACTTACAATTTAGTTAGTAATTTGGTTACTCACATATTATATTCCTTCCCCATGAGACTATAAAATCAGTGAGGGAAGGCACTCTGACTCTCTT
This sequence comes from Galagoides demidoff, assembly GCA_963574575.1. NCBI lineage: Eukaryota > Metazoa > Chordata > Mammalia > Primates > Galagidae > Galagoides > Galagoides demidoff. The sequence continues at coordinate 11,767 of CAUYQV010062168.1, forward strand.
GTTCACTAGTTTCTCCTTACCATCACCTCCCAGTGTCTGACACAGGTATGCCCATCATTATGTTGAATGAATGAAAGAATAAAATGAATATGGTATTCCAGGCATCATCTCAAGCTTGTCATATGGTCTCTTTCAAACCTTAAAAGTTTTGATGGAATAGCTATTAGTATGACTTTCAACTCAAAGTTGGGGGGAAAGTAGAGTAGCCTAAGTGACTTCTTCAATAATACACGGTTAGTGAGTAACAGAGAAAGAACCTCAGTGCTGGTTTTTCATTCCAGAGCTCAGCCTGCCAGCTTATTGCTATCCCTGCCTGCCACCTCTGGGGTGTTTGTTTTTCTTGGTTCTATCTTTCTTTAGTTTGCTTTTTTCTGTTGACTTTTTCCTTCTATATTTTTCAAGGCAATTGGCTCAAGCAGAATATATACTTGTACATGTCACTGGGGGGTGGTGGTAAAGGTCAAATTTTTTTTAAGTAACCAACTTAGGAGCTTATCAGTTTTGAAGACCTTTCTCAGGATCATATTTTGGTGAAGAGGATGGATCAAAACCCAAGCTCTGTATATATTCGTCATTTGAAAGGCTGCTGGATTCTAGACACAGAACCAGGGGACTTCACTTACATTGTTTTTTATTTTTACTAGACAGTAATTGTATGTATTTATGGGGTCCAGAGTGATATTTTGTCACATGTATATAATGTAAAATAATTAAATCAAGGTGAATACCATATACATCACCTCAAATACCTATGATTTCTTTGTGTTAGGAACATTCCAAATCCTCTCTTCTAGCTATTTGAAAGTGTACAATAAATCATTGTTTAGTGTAGTCACCCAACAGTGTTATAGAGCACAGAACTTACTCCTCCTGTCTAGCTGTCATTTTGTATCCATTGACCCTGCAGTCCCCAAGCCCTGGGTGGCAGACTGGTAATAGCCCACAGCCTGTTAGGATCTGAGCGGCACAGCCGCAGGTGAGCTGCTGGCAAGTGAGCCAAGGTTCGTTGCTATCGACAGCTGCACCCTTGTGCTCCCACACTGCCTGGGCTCCTCCTCCTGTCAGATCAGCAGTGGCAGTAGATTCTTAGAGGGGCATGAACCCTACTGTACCCCGAACATGCGAGAGATCTAGGTTGCATGAGAACTGAATGCCTGATGATGGTGTAAGGTGGAGCTCAGGCAGTGATGCTAGTGCTGGGGAGAGGCTGCAAAGACAGATTATCATTAGCAGAGAGGTTGGACTGCACAGAGACCATAATAAGTCAGTTGTGCAGGCTCATATCAAAACCACTCTCCACACCCCATCCATGGAAAAATTGTCTTTCCTGAAACTGGTCCCTCGTGATAAAAAGGTTGGGGACCACTCCATTAACACATCTCATCCTATCCCCCTATCTTCTCAGCCTCTAGTAACCATAATTCTACTCTATATTATGGAATTCAACTTTTTTTTAAGTGTAATTTTTCTTTTACTTATTTATTTATTTTTTTGAACTCCACCTTTTTAGCTCACACATGTGAGCGAGAATGTGTGGTATTGATCTTTCTTCACCTGACTTATTTTGGTGAACATAATGTCCTCCAGGCTAATCCAGGTGGCTGTGAATGACAGGGCTTCTTTCTTTTTGATGGCTGAATAGTGTTTCATTATGTATAGATGCACCACATTTTCTTTCTCCATTCCCTATTGACAACAGCCAAGATAGAGAATCAACCTAACGGTTCCACAGAGGAGTGGATACTTAAATTATTTGGGATCCTTCCTCTGACTTCAGTAAGGTAGGTATTTTCATGTCCATTTTCACAGTTGAGAAATCAGACCCTGAGAGGCACAGCCAGTTAAGAGCTAAAACTAGGTTTTGCTCCCAGGTTTTGTCAGAATCCAAAACTAATGCTCTTTCCAATGTTGTATATATCTTCCTTGATCCTCTTCTGTGGCAGCCTTTTCTAAAAATTTAAGACTAACTGGTTATCTATGCAAATTAGTTTTATTAAATATATATACATATATATACTTTCCCCTCATTTTTGAGCAGACATATTTTTGAATTAATTAATCTACATGTTCATATTTTCTGTTTCTGACAAATTAAAAATTAAAAATCAATAAGACAGATCAAGGATTGTCTAACTCTTACGTAAAGGGCCAGATAGTAAATATTTCAGGCTTTGGGGCCTTATCTGGTCTCTGTTCACAGTTTCTCAACTCTGCTGTCGTAGTGCAAAAGCTTCCACATGTAAATAAATAAGACGTTCTGGGTTCCAATAAAACCTTATTGATATCAAAGTAGGAATTGTATATGAAATTTTCATGACTAATGCAATATTCTTTTTTAAATATTTTTAAATATTTAAAAATATAAAAATTATTCTTAGCTCATGAGCTCTACTCAAAAAGGAAGTGGGCCCAGTTGGGCCTGTGGGTCATAATTTCCTACCTTTGAGATAGATCAATATTCAATAGGATACAAGATGATTTTGTTTGTCTTAATTTTTATTAGAATTCCAAATTATTTTGGATATGTCCTGAAATTCCTAACTCACCGATTAAGTATATCCTTAGTTAAAGATAAATGATTTTTCTTGGACATAAACATCACATTTGCTCTTCAATTATAAAAGGAGACAAAGCATTAGGGAAAATATTTAAATAGTTAAAATTCAACTATAGTACCATTATCAATCCCAACTACTGCTTAGAAAAGTCAATGGCTTTACAACATGTAAATACCATCCTTCTCACAGAGTCCTTTTACCTTCTCCTTCACACCTTGAATATGAAATGTGTCAGCGAAAGTGAGTGGAATAAAAAATGAAATAGTTGCTAGAATAAAAAAATGTCCACAAGGCAATCATGTGGCATTGCTGAGGTGAGTGAAGTCTCCGATAAGCTTTGCTTTTCATTGCTAGAAAGAACGTGCCCCTTGAACAGTGGTCCTTTTCTTCAGACATTTTGGTCTCTACACTGGTGTACCTTTAGCTTTAAAGAGATATTTTAACTTGTGGTGACAAAAGACATAGCCAAGACAAGCTGAAGTTCAGTCTGGCTGTGTATGATGAGCCGGAGGTGCAGCAGGGCTCAGCGTACTCAGCAGGTGCTGATTCTCTTGGCAGGTGAGTGGCTGGAAAAGTGTTGTGCCTGGGGAAGTGGAAAAGAGAGTGAGCTGCTGCCTCTCTCCAGCCCAGAGGCTCCTGAAGTCTAGTCTGAGCTCTAGCAAAAGGACTTTCTCCTCTGTATTTGTATTGAACACGATGTGATTCAGCCCACTTTTGGTTTCAGATGAGGACAGCACCGTTTCCCACAGGGAAGGTTTTCCAGCTGGTGTAGCAGGGGCAGGCAGTAGTAGCCACAGGGCAAATCCCCGCCCTCCAGGAGCCCCGAGGGGGCAGACATCCCCAAAGGGACAAGAAGAGTAGGAAGATGTGAGTAGAACTCAGAGCGAGTCCATGTGGGGACGCCTGAGTTGCTCAGAAGTGGTCAGGTGAGACTACCTCTGCTGAGTATGCAGAGGGTGAAAAGCTTTGGGTATAAGGTCCTGATGTGACTTCATTTAATCTCATGATCCCATAGGCTGGAATTGGGGGTTATAGCATTAAAAAGCAGACAAGAAAGCAAATGACAGGAGCCTAGCTTTGGGACTAGAGAAAAGAAAACTTAAAAAGGCAACAACAGGCCAGGCATGGTGGCTCCTACCTACAATTGGAGCACTCTGGGAGGCCAAAGTGGGAGGGTCATTTGAGTTCAGGAGTTTGGGACCAGCCTGTGTAAGAGTGAGACCCCATCTCTACTCAAAATAGAAAAATTAGCTGGGTGTTGGGGCAGGAACTGTGTTTCCCCGAAAATAAGACACTATCTTATATTTATTTTTTCTCAAGAAGACACACTAGGGCTTATTTTCAGGGGATGTCTTCCTATCTGGGAGGAAATGCATGGCATATCTGCATAGCCACACCCAACACTAGGTCTTATTATTGGGGTAGGGCTTATATTTAACAAATTCATAGAAATCCTGCTAGGGCTTATTTTTTGGGTAGGTCTTATTTTCGGGGAAACGTGGTATCTGTACTCCCAGCTACATGGGAGGCTGAGGCAAGAGCCTGAGCCCAGGATTTTGAGGTTGTGAGTTATGAAGACACTAGGACACTCTACCCAGGGAGACAGAGTGAGACTCTGTCTCAAACAACAACAAACTCTTCATGTTTTTCTAAAGAATCTGCATTTAAAAAGACTGGCAATGGTTATGTTTGAGCTTTTTAAAACTCAGTTTCATTATTTCAAAAATGTAAACAATCATAGTATTTAAATTATAGAGATTTTTAGGAGATTTAAATTATATCATACCAATGAAAAGCTGAGTATAGTTCTTGGATATACAGATTTTCTTTCTTTCTTTTTTTTTTGTAGTTTTTGACCAGGGTCAGGTTTGAACCCGCCACCTCCAGGATATGGGGCTGGTGCCCTACTTCTTTGAGCCACAGGCCTCCTGATATACAGGTTTTTGATCAAAGCTATTTTTCTATGATTACTATTACTCTTATTAGTACTTTGTGACATTAGTGTTAGTGATATTTTTGGCTACATTGTCCAAACTGACTCTAGAAGATATTAATAGCTAGAACTCCTGTCAAAATTTTATTCCAAGCAAAGTTACTTGAAAGTCAGAAAATTGTGTGGCCCAGGTGGGTGTCAGAATTTTTATATTAAAGGCAGTTACATGGAATGAGACATTCCCAACTTCATATTCCATCTGTGCATAGACACATTATTTTCAGATTATGACAAATTTTACCCATGTGATTGCCCTGAATTCATGCTATCTCTACTTTCTAAGTGCCTAATTATTTTCTTCAATTATTATGGTAAGTCACAAGTAGAAAAGAGAATTTAAGAGAAGCACAAATTTCCAGAGAGAGAAGTTGAACAGAAGAATCTTAAATAAGGTAGGATGTTCATAAAAAGGCAAGGACCAATTCCTATGAAGCTAGACCGCCCAGCAGTTAGCATGGTCTTGTCACTTTCCCTTGGCCACCATGAATGAATCTGTTGCCTTGGATAAATGCCCAGGTACTAACCTGCACAAGTTCATGGTTTAGATTTAAATTTCTTCTCTGTCCAATATTTTCTCTTCATTTCCAATTATATTGTGACTCTCAAATTGATGCCATTATAGGCATTTATTTTTAATTGTTTTAAAATACATTTTTTGTTCATTGTAAAAACTTGGAAAAGGTGCAACATTTCAAAAATTATGCACAATCCCATCCCTAAATAAAGAAACAAAAATTATTGCCATTCTAATCTATGGTCCATATGAAAACACCAAGATTACATATAAACGTACTTTCTTTGCAAAATGATATCATGTATACATACTTTTATCTCTGCCTGCTGCTTTTTTTTTTTTTTGTATGATGTTTAGTGAATCACAGCATTTTCACACCATTTGATATTCCTCGAGAGCATGATCTTTCATGGCTATGTTATATGAGCACACAATTTATATATCCAATTGCCTATTGTTGAACATTTAGTGTGGGCCAAATTTTTCACTACAATGACTAATGCATGGATGGAGCCTGTTGTTGATAAACATTTGTAACCATCTTTGATTATTTTCTTATATTTCCGAAAGTGAATTTTTTGGAAGAAAAGCTAGGTAGGCTGGGTGCCCATAGCTCAGTGGTTATGGTGCCAGCCATGTGCACCGAGGGTGGAGGGTTCAAACCTGACCCGGGCCAGCTAATCAACAATAACAACTGCAACAAAAAATATAGTGTGGTATTGTGGCAGTCGCCTGTAGTCCTAGCTACTTGGGAGGCTGAGGCAAGAGAATCACTTTTGTGACCTGTGACGCCATGGCACTCTACTGAGAGTGACATAGTGAAACTCTGTCTCAACAAAAAAAAGCTATGTATACTTCCAGGTCTTATTCCAAAATGTTAGGTTAATGTATATTTTCTCTAGCATCACATGAGGATATTCACTTTCTGATACTTTCATTAATGCTGGAAACTATGTATATGTTATATCTAATTACCAATTCTTTAGGCAACAAATGGTATTTTATTGCTTATATATTTTTGCTTTGATTACCAGTGAGATATACTTTTTTTTTTTTTTTACATGTTTAACAGTCTTTGTGTTTCTTCCTTTGTGTATTGCTAGTCTGGTTCCTTTGATTATTTTCCGATTGGCATATTAATTTAATTATCGGTCTTTCTGAGGTTTATAATAAAATTCCTGTATTTTCTGTTCCCCCAAATCTCATCACGTTTTACTTTCTCTTATGGAATTTTTTCTGCTGTAAAGAAGTTTTAAAATATAGATAGTAAAAATATCATGCCTCCTTTCCTAGTTCCTTCTCTATTTTTAGTATTAAAAAGGCTTTTAGTAATTGGACAGAAGATAAACATCACTTACATTCTATCTGCTGTTTTATTACATACGTTTTCTCACTGTGTAGCTCCCTAGTCCATAGAATTATTTCATGACACCGGATTGCCTCTTACCTTTACATTAGCAAATTGTGTTTGAGTCTGCTCCATCTTTAGGAACTTTCTTATTCACCTTACGTGCTCTCTCTCAGTGCTGCAGGGATCTCTTTTACTACACTATTTTCATATTCCTGAATTGTCGCTATTTCCCCATACTTGTCAAATTGGCTTCTTTAAATTCCCCTGAAGTTGCAGCCTTAAAACTGTAATCCCACATCCATTCTCCTGCATTTTTTTCTGCTTAACACAGAGTCTTGTGGGATGGCTTTATTGATGCTCTGTGTCTGTCGTGTGGAGTTATAAAGTTGGTGGTGAGTCTGGTTTTCTTCAGGGGCATCTGCTCTCTGGGGCAACCCATCTATCACCTTGGCAGGCATATGGATAGGTCTCAAAATGTCCAATATTCTCACCTCTTTTTCAAGAGTTATATTTGTTTAAGTCTTTTATTACCTCTCAGGCAGTTAACACTGCCTCAAGAGTATCCTAAATCTTTTATTCTTGTATAATTATAGTCCAGGGTCACACAGCAAATTCTAAACTCTCATTTACATGAAGATCCAAATCCTTTTAGAGAACATAGGAGAATAATCTTAGAGGATGTTTAGGTCCAGATACTTGTCACAGTCTGAATTCTAAAAGTGCCCTTCCTCCCATACTATCTTCTGCCTTAATTCCTATGACTTTGACTTTGATAAGATATCACAGCCATGAAAATGCTGTTGCCTGTTTAAAAGAGCTTTGAAGATGTAATTAATGTTACTAATCAGTTGACCTTAAAATAGGGAGCTTATCCTGAAGCATCACTTGAACCTCGTCTAATCATACAAACCTTTTCTACACAGTTTTCTTTGGATAGGAGCAGAAGATGAAGTCAGATTTGAAGTCCAAAGATGATTTGATGCACCATCAGTGACTTCAAAGACAGAGGGGACCAGGTGCTAAGAAATGCAAGTGGCCTTGAGGAACAGAAAGCAGCCCCCATCTGACAGCTGGCAAGGAAACGGAGACCACAACTCTACAACTACAAGCAACTGAAGTTCACCAATAATCTAAATGATCCCCCTGGAAAGGGGGATCTTCCTCAGCCTGTCTGACACCTTGATTTTGGCCTGTGATACCCTAGACCAGTGGTTCTCAACCTGTGGGTCGTGACCCACAGGAACTGTATTAAAGGGACATGGCATTAGGAAGGTTGAGAACCATAGCTCTAGACAGAGAACCAAACCAAACAGTGCTGTGCGTGTGACCTGCAGAAATGATGAGATAATAAAACAGTGGGGTTTTAGGCCATTATGTTTGCTTAAACCTGTAGCTTATTTATTGACAAATAAAAAAGAAATAGCCCCTCCTCTGTGGTTAATACCCCAAAGACCTGGCTTGTGAAACAGTGTGGCAGCCAATCTGATCTGTGACTACATAGGGCAAAATTGAACTGCCACCCTAGGTGCTCTCTCTGAAATCCACGCAGTCTTCTCACAAGCACTGTGAATCCCAGCTGCTGCCAGTCAGGGACTGAGTGTGGCCGGGAGACTCAGGTGCATCTTGGGAGACACCGTTTCCCTTGGATCAGTGGTCTCAATCTGTGGTTCATGACTCTCAGGAACTGTATTAAAGGGCTGAAGCATTAGGAAGGTTGAGAACCACTGTCTTGGATGAGGGACTTTCTTTTGAGCACAACTCAGTGGCTTTGCTGACTGCTCAGAACTGCACTGCAGTGTAAGATTCTTCAAGCTCTCCTTCCTTAGAGTCAGCCCTGCATTGCTGTCTGATGCTGAGAGTTCTCCCAACCTCTCCCCATTTTCTGATCCCTTCTCACTTTCTCTCTCAGGCCTTTTCCTTAGTAACATTCTTTTTTTTTTTTTTTTTGCAGGTTTTGGCTGGGGCCAGGCTTGAACTTGTCATGTCTGGTATATGGGGCCGGCGCCCCACTCCTTAGAGCCACAGGTGCTGCCCCTTAGTAACATTCTTCACATATACTTTTGCCTTGATATCTGCCAGTTTCTTGGTGGATCCAGACTAAATAACATGCAAAATACAAGTGAAGCAGCTCCTTGAAAATAAGGCTTTAGCTCACTTTGATTCATCGAGGACCACCGGGTTATAGATACAGGGAAGGTTTTAGGTCTGAGTAGAGGGGCCTTAGCCATGAGCCTCAAACTTTATAGGGTTCTGAAGAACGTAAATCCTGATACTATGGTAGGTGAACTTGTACTCTCACCCTAGATCCAATGAATATTACAGCAGGCCAGCACCTGGGTAAGATGGCCCTATCATATTTACCCATCCCCAATTGTGTATTTTCATCGTATGTTAAACATAAAAAGAAGGTCAAAAACCATTCTTTGGATAGGTATGTGTCGTTTGGACCCAGAAACTTATTTGCAGGTTTTCACAAAAACAGCTATAGCCTGAGGTTTAATCTTTGATTTTGAGGTGTCAAGGAAGATCTGGGAAACCAAGATAACGTAATGAAGATAGTGTTTGTCAGGCTTAACTGGGCAGGAAATAGTCGTGTAATCTGATCGGGGTAAAGCTTTGTAGAGGGCATCTTTATATAGTTTCTGACACTAAAGTGTTTCAGTGGCTGTGGTGCTCAGTCTGCATTCATTTTGATAAAGAGGCTAGAATCAGGGAGACATGCAGGCATTTCACATCAAGGACATGCCACAGCATCATGAATTTTTGCACTAAATGGAGACCACTTTACAGTTGTGAAACCTGAGGTTCAGAGAACGTAATTGACATGGAGTAGGTCACACAGCTGATTGGTGATGTGGCAGAGGCTGAAGGCCATAGCCTATCAGATAATGATTCACTGAGGGCTCTCACATGCTCTCGACATGAAGGCACATCCTGTGAGAGGCAACTGGAACAAATGAGCCGTAGGTCAGAGGCGATACAGAAGGGAGTGTTATTTAGAGTCTGGTGTCACTTTCTGCATGATTACTTCAGTTCTGCCACTGGGGTCACCATAAAACCATCCTCTGATTTACTCTGGGCTCCCAGCCCTGCCTCATAAAGGCATCTTTGTAATTTTCACCAGAGATCATCCTCTGGGATGACAAATAACATCGATCATTAAAAATGACATTCGTAATTTTGCAGCCAGAGAAGCCGATCTTTTAAAGCTGTCAGTGAGACAAAAGAGATTTTAGGAGATGCTGATGCAATCTCTTTAAAATCTTTGGAAATTCTAAAGCATGAAGATGAACTGTCCATTTTGGAATTGCAGGATTAATCGCGTGCTAAGGTGTGGCCCACGCATGCCCACTGTGTTGGTGGAGGTGAGGTACTAGGCAACCAGGCTCCCTGTGGCTCAGTCTCCTATTAACTTGAGTGACCTAAAAGTCAAAGGAGTTAATGGGCTTCATCCAGAGCTGTAGAAATGGAGGGCAGGCAGAGAGACTTGGGGAAACACACTGTGTGTCGTAGGAAGGAAAGGTGGGAAGCCAAGCCAACAAAGAGAGTTGAGGGGCAGGAGGCACCAGCTCCACTCGGGCTTGTGGCCATGGAACCAATGATGCTAACTCTGTGTTTCAAACCTTCAATTTTACACAACCTGAAGTTCCCCTGATAAACAGTACTGTCTCCCTTTGCTCTTCATTTAACTTTTCAGGACTGCAAAATTGCTGAATCATCGGCATGTCAGTCTCTATAACTGCAGAAAATCAGGGGAGAGAAAGAAGAGAAATTAGATGTCCATTTTCAAAAAAAAAAAAAAGAGAGAGAGGGAATAAGAGAAAAGTGAGCCTGGATCTCATGTCTTTTTCTCACCAGAGGCAGGAAGTTAATTAGTCTAAATGAGAAGAAGCTCAGAGTACCAAGACTAATGAACAGACTTGCTCTCTCCAAGTGGAAATCAGGGATTCTGCAAACAGCTGAAACTGCAAAAGGCCTACAGCTGAAGAGGTTGGAGGCTGCCTGTCCTAGCAGAGGCGAGGGCGCATATGAAGAAGATATCTCCACTTGCAGTCCACACGTCTGCGTCAACATTCAAGGTGAGCTGGATGGCAACGTAGTCCACAGACTCAGTGCACATATCCACGAAGTTTTGATTTGGACATGCCAATTTCAAATGTCCTTTCTGTTCTTTGCATGGATTTTATTTTAGAGAAAACTCTCACTGCAGCAATCACTGCACTTGGGCCTGATAAACTGATGACCTACATTGCTAGCTGCACTTGGTTCCTTGAGAGCTTTCCCTGCTTTGTAATCTGGTTTGATGTTTTCTTTCTCTGTTCTTGGACTTCAGTGAGTTGCACGGCTTGCTCCCAGTCCCCTGCAGTCCCTGGGATTCCCAGTCTGGGAAGCAGGGAGGTGTGTAATCAGCATGTCAGACTCTGGGGAGAAAACCAGCACAAGAGGGTGGAATAATGTTCCTGTGCCACTGCTTGCTGAGTTGGCTTTTAGCGTAAATAGCTCCTGCTTCCAAGATACCTCTTCCATAATTACCAAGCACGATTCTATTTTCAGTGCAATAGCTGAGAGGGTGTAATTGGAAACCACAGAGGCAGATTATTTTCTCTGTCTTTAAGGGGCTTTTCTCTATCATCATATAATCTTTTGCGCCCACTCCCTCATACCAGGTGCTTCTCATGCTGTATTAGAACAGCACTGGGTCTGAGACTTTTTCTATTTATAGGTTATATGGTTTGAAAGCTGCAAAAATGGTAAAAACATGATTAACTATACAGCCTTAAACTTCCCCTCAGTTTGACTACATTTTAGATAGCTTTTTATAGGCCCCCTAACTTCCCTTTTCTTAACTCATTTACTTTAGAAAACTTGCATTTGGAAATTCTTTCTCTGCCCCTCGGAGATGTAAGTCTTCGACTCAGGAATGTCTTTTTCAAGGATGTGGGAGTCAATCTTTTGAAATATAGTCACCAAGAAAGATATGGCCTCTCTCTCCCAGTCTTGGGATGATAGAAGCTAACTTCATGAACTCTAGTTAGCCAGCAGTGATGATCTAATGACATTAACCAACCTCTTTCCTAACTTTCTACAGAGCTTTCCCACTAGCTTACTCCAGGGCTTAAAATCTCTCTCCTGCCTTTTGTTTTAATGGAGTTGAGGTTAATCTCTCTCCCTTATAGCAACAGTTTTAAATAAAATCACTCTTGCTTGTTTAACTTGGAACGTGGCTCACATCTTTGCGAAGTCACTCTCTACTTCAGTAGCTCAAATAGAATCTGTCTTGCCATTTTTAACAAGTTCAATGCAAATTCTTTTTAACATAGCACACTTGGAATGGAACTTACTTCTTTGTACAATATGTGAAGGCGCATCCTAAATTTGATTTGTCAATTTATAAAGCCAACCTTTGTCTAACTTATCCAAGTACCATGAGCTAAGGACATTTATTTTCCACCAAAAAAATTTATTTGCTAAAAAAATATCTATTGAATTCTCACTATATACTCACCACTGGGGACACACAAAAAAATCTATTGAATTCCTACACATATAATTACCACATGTAATAAATCCTGTTCTCATCAGATTTATTACATGAGGGGAGCTTAAACAATTGAGGATTCACATAACAGAGTATAAAATTGTGATTGGAAAAGTGCGGTAAAGGGAAAGTGTATGATTTTATAAGAATGTGTGGTAGGGTGAAGATGACTTTATCCTGGAGATCAAGGGGTTCTTGAGGGATTTAATTGAGTTTGGTTATATGTAGGCAGAGGGAATATGAGTAGCATGTGTACAATAAGGCACCTTTAACAATGTTGAGAAACAAATTTGAGAGGGATAGTCAAGCTGGAGTGCAGATGGCACATTCATGTTGGTGATGATCCGTACTATCCGGATTAGTCAGTGGTCAGATGCCCGTTCTCCCTGACACTTTCCCTCTCACTGACATCCATCCTTTCTTGGGCACTCTCTCCAGCCCTGTCCCTCCTCTGTCTAATCAGTTGTTGACTCGAGGCTTTGGAGTCAGCTCTTGTCCTCCTCTCATCCACGATGCTTCTCACCCCTGGTGATTTGATATTTTAGGAGATGCACTGGTTACACTCCATTTGACATTTGCCTCCCATACCCCAGGTCTTTTCTGTGTCCTGATTCCCTTAGTCATTCCCTTCCCCCAGGAAGCTAACCTCCCAAGTCATTGTTGGCCTGGATCCTCTGTTTTTGGCTGTTTGAGTTCAGCCCCAGGGAAGCCCCTTCTGAAAGTAAACAGGTAAGAGGAGGAGGAGGTTGGAGTTGAGTGTGAAGGAAACAAAAATATTTAACCCCCAACTGTATTTCTTTAAAATATTTTGAAGTATCCCCTGTAAGGCTGTATTTTGTGGGATACATTTACATCTGTAGATCTGTAGAGAATCTGCATTAATGCAGCCAGACCTTCCCTTGTCTGGATCTAAGGAAGATTAACTGAGAGTCTGATAGCCTTAAAGGTCATAAAAGAGACTTTTAACATCTATTTTCTGAGGGTTGCTGCCTGTGAGGTTTCATCTACATCACAAGACCCCCTTAGCGTAACCAAGCCCCCTCTTCCTTTCTCTTGCCCCTAACTTGTCTTGCCACTGAAACCTTATTCATCAGCTTCACCTGTTTTGTTTGCACTCACATGGTTTCTATAACCCATTAGGACCATGGTTCTCAACCTTTCTAATTGCCACGTTGTTACAAATAGAACAAAGGGGTCGTGACCCACAGGCTGAGAACCGCTGCATTAGGAGGTTGGATTTTATTCTGAAAGCTCCAGTGTACACACATTAAATAGATTGAGAGCACATGTAGTGAGAATAAGATGGAGTCAGGCAGGGCTGACCTGACATAGCTGGGCTGGTCAGTTGAGGTCTTTTACCTCCTGTCTCCCATTCTTGTTGCTTTTACTCAGCTTTAACCTAACAATATATATCTTAAGTAGTCTAGGCCAACTGATTTAAAGGATTAACTTTTAAATTAGAAATATATTTTAAATCATAAGTTATATCGATTACTGTTTTATTATGGGCCATGGTGATTACTGTTGTTTAAGATAAATTGTTAATCACTGTTGTTTAAGATAAGAGTTAGTATGGTTCTTGCTTTTAACTTTTATGTATAAAACTGTGATTCTGGAAATAGAAGAACAACAGAACAGTCTTGGAGAGGCTGCTCTCACTGTTCTCCAGAAACACTGGCCTTCGACAAGTAAAGTTTGGTAAACCTATCCGTGTCTTTACATATTGGCTATCAGTGACAGGCGGCTGGACCCTCTTTGTCCAGTGATAAAATCTGTATACCTTTTGTCCTATTAATCGATCCACCTATGTCAGTGATATTTGGTGAAACTTCAGGTGTTTAAGGGCTTTTGGTCCCAATAGGTGCTTGCTTTGGGCTAAGTTTCTAGAACTGGTTGGGTTCCTCCATCATTACAGCTCCCATCAGGGAGGCTCCAGTTCCAGTGAGCTTCGGTAGCACTATTTCTGCCTCTTGATTTTTCAGGCCTGGGAGATACTGGCTTCCTGCTGTTGGTAGTCTCTGGCCCTTCAGGATCCTTTGTGTTTTATAGTACCTACATGTCTATGAATACTCCTTTTAATAAAGTTCCTGGTACAATCTGAATTGGATTTGTTTCCTTCTAGGAGCCTGACTGATACAGGTGCTCTCACTGAAGTGATCTCTGTTTAGGATGGTAAATGTAGTTCTTTTTTACTCTACCTTCAAAGTTGACAATTTGCCCTGATCATTCACATGCTAAACCCTGGCTTTTGGGTACCCCAATCTAGATTTTAGCACCAGGCCTTCCTGAGCCCAGGAAGGGAGATTGGTAGTTCAATGATGCTGTCTCATGTGAGTCAGCTCCAAAGACTAATCTAGTCACGTGCTCCCGTGGAAATACCTGGATCTGTTTGCTTCTGAGCCCGGGAATCTCTGGCTATCCTGAGCATAATTGTAGGGCTTCCATTATGTGGGAATATCTTACTCCCTAGAAATTTTACTGGTTTGAGAGTGGAATAATCCAGTTAGATTATATACTTCAGGATTGCCTTTCAGGGCAGTACCTCACTTTTGGGTTTATTTATTAACTTTACCCACTTGCCTGCAGGGGGATAGAGAAGGTTATTAGTGTTGTGTTTCATTGCCCCCAATTCTGCCTTTAGGTATCTGCCTAGAAAGACTGCTAGATGAATTCAAATAAAAGTATTAAGAACTATTGTTCTCAACACATTTGTATGCAACAGATGGAAAAAATGTCTTAATCCTCCCAAACAATGTCCAGTGTATAAAATTTTCAGCACCGTGGCAGGCTAGTAGCGGTAGTAACAGAATGAAGGGACTCAGAGCCTATGGAAGAGGGACTTCTTGGTGAGGCAGGTGAAATTCTACCTGTTTCCTTTTTGGAAAAATACTTTCTGTTACTAAGTCAGAGAGAGACTAAGGTGTTTTTATCTTTTCCTAGATCCCTTATTCCTAAGAATTGTCCATCTCATAATTCTAGCTGAAAAAGAAAATAAAAAGTACCAGAAAACCTATATAGAAGACTGAACTCCAACTTACTCTCTGTAAGTTGTGATGCTGCTGATATAATTTATAATTTAATATTGGATGGTACAACCATATATGCAACCTGTTACATATAAATATATTTTTATCCATTAACCTGCCACCCATCCCAAGGATGAGACCACTGCCAATGCTTTATAACTTTCCATTTGCTCCTCTATCACCCCACGTCTAATTTCCCATTGAAATTATTAAAAATACTGTCCTTCATCAACTGCGGCTTTGCCCCCATGTCCGAGAGGTCGCATTCTCTTCCCTGGTTCCTTCTGTGACCTGTCCCTCTCTGTGATTCTTCTCTTCTTAATGAAAATAGAGGTGACCATCTTTACAAAATTGAAATAAGTGTATCTAGTTTCCTTTTATCTGATACTCTAATTGCTATAATCCATTTCTACTGTATCATATGAAAAGGAAATCTCCTCTTTGGATTGTTGGGCCAGGTTTTTGTCATTCAGTGCTGTGTGATTTATTCAGGAGTAGCCTTGCTGCTTCTGGGATATAGTGTATGTGACTCAACTGATGCTATACTATTCTCCACTAATGCTTGCCCATCATGGGAGCGAATGTTAAAGAAAAAGTAACATTAGAACAAATACTGAATTATATATCATGTATAATAACTGTTATCTAACTTATTTTCATGACATTAATCCAAATCAAATTTATACATCAAAGTGATGGTAACATAAGGGAAAAACTAGTTTAGTCATTTTATATAATATGATTTGTTTGGATTCAAGGATTCAGGAAAGAAAAAAATGAAGAAGGTATCTGACTGAATTATTAATCCAAGCAAATTTTAAAATCCATTCTAGCTTCCTCTCCATTCTGTCTTCTATAATTTAGATGCAAAAAATTATTTTTTCTTATAATGTCAAAGCAAAACCCATAAAACTAAAACAAAACAAAAAACAGGAAAAAACCATACTGCTAAGGTTACGCCACAGGTGAATTAATGATAGTATAATAAATAGAGTCCTTATTGTCAGTTTGCTCTTCATCAATGTTCTTGAAGAAGAAGCAGCATAAAGAAAGTTTAGGAGAAAAAAAATTTTATCTACAGAGAGGTTCCTTCAAAAACTATATGTTTGTTAGGTGAGTTTCTAAGGTTTGCGGCCAGACAGAATAATTTTTTTAACTCCTCTTTTTCATAGTTGGCCATCTAAAGTGATCAGTGCATCTATATATTTATTAACAGAGGGGCATAGTCAAAAAGGCTGTGTGCTCTAGTTCAACTTTCCGAGTTGACTCTGTGAGCGAGCACAGTGCATCTCCTCTCCTGTCATGCCTATAACGCTCTTATCCACAGAGACGCTCACTGCTCCATTTTCCTGCCTTGAAAATGAGGACAGTAGTAGCCCATCTCCTGAGGACTGCATCAGGGTTAAATAAATAATTGAGTGGTCGGAGAAAAAGAGCTATGGAAGTATGAAAGTGTGAAATTAGACTGTAAAGCAATACAGACTGTAAAGGCAATTGGCAGATTTAAGGGCTGAATGAAATACTGTAACATAAACTGGAAACCATTAGTTTATAAAAATGCCCTTGTAACTCCAGGAGAACCCAAGGGTCTTCGGGTTGTGATGCGAGAGTTCTTTTCCCAGTGAGATAATATATATTTCGAGAAGCTGCACTAATAGTTATTAAGAGAAATTGCTCTGTTCTTGAGATGAAATTTCAGAGGGTGAGGATGAAGTTCCTTTTATGGCTGCAGATTTGCCAGAAAAAACAGCAGCAGCTACAACTGGTTGGCATATGGCAGAGAGAAAAAGAGAAAGCTAATGTAATCAGGGGTGTTCTTTAGCTTCTAGGAGGTGTTAGAGCTAAGAGGCCAGAATTGAGAGAGGGAGAGACAGAAAGACAAAGAGGCCCTCAAGATTCACCAACTGAGGGGAGTTTGCATACACATAGGTGATGGGAAAAGTCTGTGCCCTGGGATCTAACTCCCTGAAGATGATGCTGTCTGTACCATGGAAACCCATCAAAAGTTGACATGGAATTCCTTCACAGGCTCTGGAAAGATGAAGTATGTTGCTCAACAGCTTTGCCTAAGGCTCCATAATTTTGAGAACCCCTATCTCAACTGTGGCCCAGTACACAGATGTGGAACTTGGATGCCTGGGATTATCACAGTCACCTAGCTCCCATCGTGCTGTGCCATGACCCTTCTCTTTGCTGTTCCTCCAAAGGGAGAAAATGCGGGATAACCCATTTCATCTTTGTCAAACATCTGGTCTTCCTGGGATGAAAGGGAAACAATAAAAATCTCAGTTACTTTAAGGAGGGGAAATGTCTGGAGGTTTTCTGAACTCAATTAAGTTCATTTACCAAGGTGGTTTGATTTTGTCAGTTTTAAAAATGGTGATAAAGTTTTGCTGCATCCCTAGTGCCTGATATTAATACAATTTTATACATTCTTTTGCTCTTATGCATCAGAAAATAAGATAGGAAATCTTTGACTTTTTTCCCATGGTGACCTTGTGCTGAGGAATCTGTTATTTCACCTCTGTGGGGAGGAAGAATGGATATTACAGGGAAGGCAGAATAATTCTAGAACTACTTCTCAACCATAAGTAAACCATCAAGATAGTGTGTCTTCCATAAATAATTTTCTTTCCAAAAAATAACATTCCCTTCACTTTGATGAAGTAATTTAATAACAGATAATGTGAATAGCAATATTTGTTAGCAGCCATGCTAACAATGCTAGGCGGAGGGGGCCTAGCTCTATAATTGGGATTAGATAAAGCCTTTATAGATCAAAACTCTTAACAGAGCCATCTTCCCTTGGGAAGCTCTTGGAAGTGAAGAGACGAAACTGCAGAATGGGGCCGTGGCCTGGACCCCACACAGCTTGCTGAGAGAGGGATCCCTCAAGGATTCCTACAAGCTGTTATCTACGGAAATATTCTACAAAGTAATTCCAGCATCATGAGGGCACGTGGAATTAACAAGAGGATAATTACTCGTTTCTGCTTTTCTTCTGTAAGGTGACATGAGAACTTTGTTTTCTTTGTATTTTCCATTTTTTCAAAAAAGACAAAGTGATAAAGCATGTCTCCAGAGTCCAAGTGGCAGTAATGTTCGGTAGCTTCTCAAATTAAAGAACCTGCTGCTGATTCCCGACTGTGTGTCCCCCTGGGCAAGTCACCTTAGCTCCAGCCTTTTCTTGCTCCAGCGATACTGTTCCAGCCAGGACAGAGCCCAGGTGGGATGCCACGTCTGCTAAGCCTGTTCCATCCTCACAGCAATACTCAAACCAAGTCACTACGTCTTTAATGACCACATTTCCCATTCCTGAAGCTGCTGAGCACAACCTTCTGGTTGTTGCTGTTCAGTGAAGCGCCAGTAAATCCTCGTCAAAGAGCCTGATCCTTTTCCTCCAAGTGCAGTGTCTCAAAACACAATCTCTTTATTGGTCTAAAGCAAACATTAAATTCTTTGCTACTAGAGAAGTTGAATTATAGAAAATACATATTTGGGGTTTATTGCAATTTATGATCATCCCCTTTTATATCCTCTACATGAGCAATTGCTTTTGTTTTTTATATGTCAGAAACTCACAGTGCATTTTTTTTTTATGAATGTAAACTCTTAGCATCTTCTCACAGGAGCTATGTAATAATGATATTCCTATAATAACAGCAACAATAGCTAAACTTTATTGGACACCTAATGTTTATGGGCCTCTGCAAAATGCTTTTATCATAAATAATTTTAAGTAGTCCTCTCAGCAATCCCGTGAGGAAGATGGATTCATTTCAGTTATACAGGCAAAGAAGTGGAAAATGTAAGACTAAGGGCTCTGCACAGTGCTCATCACCACAAGGCACTTCTGTCTCATGAAAGGCTTCAGCTTCAAGATCTAGGACACTGGCTCAGCGCCTGTGGCACAAGTGGCTAAGGCGCCAGACACATACACCTAAGGTCACAGGTTCAAATCCAGCCTGGGCCCGCCAAACGGCAATGATGGGTGCAACCAAAAAAATAGCCGGACATTATGGCAGGCACCTGTGGTCCCAGCTACTTGGGAGGCTGAGGCAGAAGACTCGCTTGAGTCCAGGAGTTGGAAGTTGCTATGAGCTATGATGGCACAGCACTCTACCCAGGAGGACAGCTTGAGGCTCTGTCTCAAAAAAAAAAAAAAAAAAAAAAATCTAGGCTGCTGGAATTTTTTTCTATAGGCTGATCTCGCCTGGAGGCCAAGATTCAGTGACATTCAGATATCCCCTCAAGTAGTTCAGTGGGTTCCACTGTTCCCATTTGATAGAGGG
>CAUYQV010062169.1:0-14272 GCA_963574575.1 Galagoides demidoff
TCCCAGCTACTTGGGAGGCTGAGGCAGGAGACTCGCTTGAGCCCAGGAGTTGGAGGTTGCTATGAGCTGTGATGCCATGGCACTCTACCCAGGGGGATAGCTTGAGGCTCCGTCTCAAAAAAAAAAAAAAAAAAAAAAGATTATTTGAGATGGTCTCGGTGCCCATAGATCAGTGGTTAGGGCACCAGCCAAATACACTGAGGCTGGAGGGTTCAAACCTGGCCTGGGCTTGCTAAACAACGACAAGTACAACAAAACAATAGCCAGGCATTGTGGCAGGCGCCTGTAGTCCCAGCTACTTGGGAGGCTGAGGCAATAGAATCACTTAAGCCCAAGAGTTGGAGGATGCCGTGAGCTGTGATGCCACAGCACTCTACCAAGGGCAACATAGTGAGACTCTGTCTCAAAAACAAAAAACATTATCTGAGATGTCAGACATCCCAAAATTGGGGGTGGGAGGATGGGGAGGACCTATTCCTTCCTCATGCAAATTACACCTTTTTAAATAGATTTTCCCTTTATTCCATGTAAATTTCCCCTTTTTAAATCAGATTCTACTATTTGATCTCCTGGGCAGAGAATAAGCTAAAAGGAGTACCCCGGGGAACTTGCCCATTATCTTGAGTAATCTTGTCCCTTTATAACTCTGAACTCATATAACCTAGTTCTGCTCGTGGTTCTCCTTACAAGGGCCCCATTGGCTCCTCTAGCCTCAGTTTACAAAGATTGTTCTTCTTTCTCTTCATATGCCTCAAGAGAAACTTCTAGCACCCACTAGATTCCATTCTTTTCATGAAATGCTGGACTGCCCTATTACAACAGTCTTAGCCAGAAGTCAGAGTTCATACCTTCCTCAACTAACTCAGTGGAGAATGGACACTAGGGAATTCTTCATGAGTCTCTAAGGAACCAAAATGCTCTGCCAATGGGACTGAGCGCTCCCCAGAGCTCTGTTATTCACTTGGGAGTAGGTAGTGGGGAGGGGGTGGGAGAGGGCAGGAAGAGAAGAGAGCCTTGATTCAGGGGGCCAGACTAAGCCCGCTACAGGCCAGGCTCCGCTGAGGTTTCTCGGGTGAAACACGCCTCTGTGATGGCTGTGTCTGTAAAGCGGATGGAAATGCCCATAAAGCCGTATCAAACCCTGTGCAGAGAAGGAAAGGGATATATATAGAACCAGGAACCAAAGGGGCCACAGGGGATTCAGGCGGACAGCTCCGCCCAGCCCTTAAACCCGCCCCAGGGAAGGGGGGATGCCCAAGGAACAAGCTCACGGAATGAAGGTTGGAGACAGCCCGGCGGGTTTAGGGAGGGAGTGAGGAAATTAGGGGCGTCAGGGACAATGCTGGAAGAGAGCTAATGGCCAAGTTGTGAGAATCAGTGAGGGCTGGAGGGGCCTGGGCCCGCTCCAGCACAAGGATGCTGAAGAGCACACTGAATATTCGCAGATCCTGAGATGACTTATAAACCCTCTGCCTAGGTGTCCCACAGTCTTGACAGTATTCTGGTTCGTTCTCAGAACCAATGAGCCTCTAATAAACAGTCTTTCCCTGTCTTCTTCTGTTGTCCCAACTGGCACCTCCAGTTTAAATTAGTCCAGGGGCTGAAATTCTCCATTCCTCACTCCCTTAGCCCTACTTCCAGGCTCCTAGATAAACTGGAGTTGGGGACAAGTGGAAAAAAGAAATCTAGCCATAGAGAAACATCCTGAAAGATGGAAATCTGTTAGAAGATGGAAAGAAATTCATAGAAAGGGAATAAAGCCTAACAGAATGAGATAAGAGCCTTAGAAACCTTGGCACATGACAGAATCAGCACTAAAGGAGACAGCTGTCACTAAGGACAGAAAGTAAACTAACTAGCTCTTCTTCTGTTCCAATTTTTTGGGATTCCCTACTCTCTACCAATCTTCTTGCCAAAAGAGGATGTTAGAGGTACAGATCCGGGTGATGGGGAGTTAGAAGACACTAAGCCCACAAGAATTCTCATTCTGGTTACCAATCCAGTAACCAATCCCCTACTGTCTGGATCCCCAATTCAGAGAATCTTCCTCTCTGAATCCTGATTCTTTCCCTCAGACAGCACAAGTATGACAATGTTTTGGCGCCACCTGGTGTCCTTTCTTGACAGCTGCGTGGATCCTTGAACTGGATGGGCGACAAGTTTACCTTCCTTAATTCATCATAAACCCTAAAGTAATTGAATCCAAGAAAACAGAAACTATAATATAGGAAATATTCCTACAGTACACACTGGAAAAATCTGATGCCTGGGTTTTCTTGTTTCCTAGGACAGATGTCATAAGAACTCCCGTTAGCCAGAACTTTCTCATGAGTTTTTTATTTCCAGTCTTGGTCTTTTGAAGTTCCTTCTCCAAGAGTCTTGTTGATTTGAGAAAGGCAAATACTCAAAATGACTTTCTATACTTTAATAGGGTCCATATACATTTATACATATATATAAAGACAGGATCTTCCTCTGTAACCCAGGCTGGAGTACAGTACTGTGATCATAGCTCATTGTAGCCTTGAATTCCTTAGGCTCAAATAATCCTTCCACGTCAGCCTCCAAAGTAGCTAGGACTACAGGTGTGCACCACCACATCCAGGTAATTTTTCTTTTTTAGAGACAGGATCTTGCTATGTTGGCCAGGCTGATCTTAAACTCCTGGCCTCAAGTGATTCTCCTGCCTCAGCCTTCCAAAACATTGTAATTGCAGGCATGAGCCACAATGCCTAGCTACTTTTTTTGTTTCATAGACAGAGGGTCTTTTTTTTTTGGCCGGGGCCAGGTTTGAACCTGCCACCTCCAGTATATGGGGCCAGCACCCTACTCCTTGAGCCACAGGCGCCACCCTAGGGAGTCTTGACCTTGCTCAGGCTAGTCTTGAACTCTTGAGCTCAAGTAATCCTCCCACTTCAGCCTCCCAGAGCGCTAGGATTAGAGGTGTGAGCCACTACACCCAGCCTCTATTTTTTAATTATTTATATATCACACTGTTTTCATTTTCTTCTTGCTTTTTTTTTTGAGACAGAGTCTCACTATGTCGCCCTTCATAGAGTGCTGTGGCATCACAGCTCACAGCAACCTCAACTCTCAAGCTTAAGTGATTCTCTTGCCTCCCAAATAGCTGAGACTATAGGCGCCTGTCACAATACCTGGCTATTTTTTTGTTGCAGTTGTCGCTGTTGTTTAGTTGGCCCAGGCTGGGTTCGAACCCACCAGCCTCGATGTATGTGCCCAGCACCATAACCACTGTGCTATGGGCATCAAGTCTCGTTTTCTTGTTTTTAGGCAGAAATCTAATTTTGCACCTAGATAAGTGATCTAGTCTTTGTTATCAAACACTATAATGAAGACAGTGTTATCCAACAAGCAATGACTTGGATAGTTTATACTGCTCTACCATTCCTATGCCCTTATTCTGGGAAAATATTCTAATATGTAATAAGCTCTTTGAGAAATCAATTCATCTCACAAATACAGACACTTGTTCATTCATTTAAAAATATATTTCTGTACTACCTACTATGTACTAGGCATGAACTGGAGGTACAGTGGTGAATAAATTGTATGAGTTCATATCTGTGGAGGCTACATTCTAGCATCATTTATCTGACTCATAAAGGTGAGTGCAGCAATGTCTTACTCATATTAAAGAATAGCTTGGTGAACAGCAAAGATCAAGACAAAAATAAAGAGGAGGTGTGGTGGCTCACACCTGTAATCTTAGCATTTTGGGAGGCTGAGATGGGAGGATCACTTGAAGCCAAGAGTTCATGACCAGCCTGAGCAACATAGCAAGACATGTTTTTTATTTAAACAAACAAACAAACAAATAAAAATTAAAATTAGCTAAATGTGGTGGCATGTGCTACAGTCCTACCTACTTGGGAATCTGAGACAGGAGGATCATTTGAACCCAAGTTTGAGGCTACAGTAAGCTACAATCAGACCACTGCTCTTCAACCTCAGCAATGGTGAGATTGTCTCTAAAAAATACACACACACACACACACAAAAGAAGACTTTATAAAAAGACAAAAATGAAGTAATATAAGAGAAAGGATATATAGAGTAGGGGGCAATGAATGGGTATATAAAAGGAATTATTAATATTATTCATCTGGCTGCATTTTTTCCCTAAAACTCATTCCCAAACCTACCTCTAGGAACTGTATGCCAGCTTCCAAGGTCAGTTTCCTCAAACCTCAAGATTTACAAGTCTTTAGTGGAGAGAATGAAGGACAGGTTATATTTTATTCAATACTTAGTATTAATAGCTTAAATTATATGCAAGTATTTTCCCAAATATCAACTCAGGAAGTACCTGGGGCCCACCAAATGTATTGTCATCTTGCAGATGAGAGAAAAGTTTCTGACAGGCCCTCCTATGAGCCAATAAATCAAGCGGAATAGAGTCTGCCATAGAATCTCAAGGCTGGCCATGCATTCTTCTTAATCTTGCTCTCTAACTGTTCCCAAGCAGGACTCTACTATACCAATAATTAGGAAAAGAATCTTAAAGAATTCTAGAAAAGAAGTTAGAGCTTCCCTAGTAACATATTCTAGTCAGGTAAAAGATTCTTCTCTCTACTTCCACTATACCCTCATTGCTACAGTTTAAGTTTATCCTTTCTTGTACTATCTTGAATGAAATATGCAGGAAGGCTATTTACCATCCTACCTGTACTAATTACTCATACTTAAAAGAAAGAGCTACCATTCGATCTAATCTCTGAATTAAATAAATTCCATCGTCCTTGGATTTTTCCTTTTTATTTTATGTCCATCTCTTTTATTATTGTCCTGAGTTCTCTATGGGCACTAAGACCCTGATACATCTTTCATACATGATGCCAAAATCCTAGGAGCCCAGCTAATGCCAAATACAATGGTAGCATGGCCTGGGGTTCTCGTGTTATTCTTTTAATTACAGTCCAGAATTACATTCACATTTTTAAATACTCAATTATGCCAAGGACTATATCGCAATTAGGAGCTCTTACTAGTTAAATCTTTCAGGGAAAAACAGGGGGTTGGGAGCACAGTTTCCCACCAAAGGAGCAGAAGACTATTTCACAGGAAAGAAGTCCTGTTAAAACAAGATAGTGGACCAGAGCTAAAGGATCTCAAAAGGGAGCAGCAAACAAGGCTACTAAGCAGGGAGCCCAGGAGAGTGTTTATAGGGGCTTTATGCTTTGTTGATGGTTATTAAAGAAGTCACAGGAAATTTTACCTTGCTTTCTTTAGATCCATCTCCCTTTTAAGAGCTCCCTGGGAATCCCTCACTAACTTGCCCACAGACAATGACTTCCTCATCTGTCCTTCAGCACTTGGTGTTTATCTCTATTACAGCATTCTTACCTAGGTAAGGTAAGTGTGTGTGCACTATCTGTCTCCCCTTCTGAGCAATAAGCTTCCTGTGACAGGAATCATGTCAGTTACTTTTGTTCCCCTAGCACAGTAAGGACTTAAAAATGCCAGGCTCCTATCCTCTATGGTACTAGTACAAGAATGTAAACCCAGCGGTATTCAGTAAATGCTGTATAAAGATGATAACATTAATAACAGCCATCTAGCACAACTCTACTAAGTTGTCAGACCAGTTTAGGATATTGGCATGAAAACTCCTTTTTTTCCTGGCCCAGACATTTACTCTTAAGATTTGCCTACTCCTCAACAGGCTCCAGGAAATAGGGTTGGTTTTAAGTTCTAGAAACTCTAACTATTCCTGTTTTCTCCAAGCTAAGGGCCGAAAGGAAGACTGCAGATACCTCATGCATATTGATGAGCCTCTGCGGTCACATGAATATTAACAACACCCTGTGGCTTTCGGGAATAGCAGCCCTGCTAGAAGGTCTAATATTAACCTTGGCTAGGCTGAAAAGGTGGGAAGAGTGTATGTCCATACGTCCCCATGGGGAATAATGAGTGGACAGCAGAGTCCAGACTGGGGGTCAGTCCTTATGCAAACACTAGGCATGCAGGCGGTTAAGACTAAACATCGTGCTCTATATCCTTGGCACCAGTGGCTCTGTTAGCCCTAGGCAGGAATCCCCAATTCTCAAGCTTTGCAGAATTTAGGATGTAGAAACGAAATCATATTCAATTCAGAAAAAAACTGGTAGAGACACCGCCCTAGTTCAATAGCTACAGCAGATGGGGAGGGAAGGTTAAAAGATCACATTGGACAAAAACCAGAATCAAATCATAATGCTTAACTAGATAACAAAGACATATTTTGTAAGTGACATATTAACAGTACTGAAAGACCAGAGTGTGGCGTTTCCAGCCCCATACCCTCCATGACAGTAGTAGACACAGAGAACAATGGCTCAGGTTGAAGAGGAAAGCTATTCTAGGACTGAAGCAGTAAGAGACAGAATGGGTCAGGTTCTTCCCATACCTACAGATTCTGAATCCAGGCGACATTAGAAAGAATGATTACCATTATTAAAAACAAACAAAACAAAACAAACAAAACAAGCCATCAAACCAACAAGAAATTCTGTGAATCAGAGTTAACCAAAGAAACCCCAGCCCTGGATCTAAGTTCAAAACCTACTTCTATGCCAGGAGACAGAACTATTAGAAAGAAAAGCAGTGGTTTTCTTAAGTAGCCCCACGCAGTGGTTGGAATTAATGCTAACGACCTCCCCTACTAATTCAGCAGGACAGACTATGTTTACGACTAGAAAAGCACCTCTTTACTACTCTAACCTGATCTTACTCAAAGTTCTTGATCCCTTAGCTCTGCCTAAAAAGCTGACCCAGTCCCCTGCACCCATCTCAGGAGCAACAGAAAGGCCTGTGGGCCTAGTTGAAGTGGTAAGAGGCCACACCTAGGCAGAGGGTGGGGGCTGCTCCCGAGAGCAGTATTCTGTCACACAATTACCATATTATGTAACTCTAATAAAAAGAAATACTTGAAGTTTTATTAGTGCCGTATAATAAAGTATTTATAGAATTCAGATGGGGGGAGGCAGAAGTAGAGAGAGGGGGAGAGAAATCGGAGGAATCAGAATTGTTAGCCCTGGCAACAACAATTCCCAGTATTCACCATCCTTAGTAAACTTCAAAGTCTTCAGCTGGGACATCAGGTCCCCTCTCACTAACCCAGATCAAGGTGGCCAAATGTCCACTCCCTCTCCATTACAGAACGTCTCTGACTTCTTCCTGGTTAAGAAAGAAAGAGGAAACTAGGAGGAACAGACCGGAGGAACAAGAAATATCAAGAAACCCATGCAGAGACTAGGCCTGAAAATGCTGGGGCAGAGGAGAGGGCATCAGTTGAAAGAATGAGTGGAATGTGAGCTTTAAAAGGTTCCATTCTGAAGCTAAACTTCTAAGTTCTCAACATCCAACCTACCTGACAGCTTTGAAATTTACCAAAACAGTGTTTTCCATCCTTGTGCTGGCCCCTCTGCACAACTTTCACACTCCCCACTCCAACCACACTCTGCACGCACCACCACCACCACGAAAGCAGTGCACCCCACACCTACTCCGACCACACAGCACACACCCATAGCTTCTCCCACATGACCCCCCCATATACACACATGGTTTTCACAGCCACAGTGCACACACACACAGCATGTTCACCACAATACACTCCTTCCCAAGGCCATGGGCTGCCTGAATTCCCTGGGGATCTTCCCAACTTAAGACACCTAGTAGATAAAAACATTTTCTGAATCTACAACCCTTTTTAACATTTCAAAATTCTCTATTACCCAGAAAATCTCCCCAAAGACAGAGAGAGAGAAGTGAGGGCTATGACATTATTACAGAGAAGACTATAAACGGAACAAATATAGTGCTGCTTTATTACAAGGCAGTGTGGGGTTGGTGGCTGGCTGATTACAGGGACACTCCCCAGAACGCTCTGCAGTCCCAGACCTCAATAAAGCCCTTCAACTGAGGGGCAATTGGATCCCGAGGCCCCATAGAATCCCTTCAGATTCCAGTCCAGGATATGGTATCTGCCTTGGTTGAAGATAAGGAGGAAAGCAAACACAATCTAAGAACACCCATGCTTGGTAAAGAGCCACCAGGCTATCTTCTCACAGGCAAACACAATTAGTATGATCTGGGTTTTTGACATCAATAGATTCCAAACTTCAGAATAAAAAAAAAAAGTCCTACAGAAATCAAGAACAAAATTGATAGATTTAAAACCCATACATGGCCGAGCATGGTGGCTTGCTTCCATAATCCTAGCTCTCTGGAAGGCCAAGGTAGGAGGACTGCTTGAGCTCAGGAGTTCAAGACCAGCTTGAGCAAGAACAAGACCTTGTCTTTACTAAAAACAGAAAAATTAGCCCAGCAAGGTGGTAGGTCCCTGTAGTCTTCACTACTCAGGAAGTTGAGGCAGGACGACAACTTGAACCCAGGAGTTTTAGGTTGCTGTGCGCTAGCCTGGCATCCCGGCACCCTAGCCTGGGCATCAGAGGGAGACTCTCTCAAAACAAAATAAAACAAAACAAACAAAGAAAAACACACACACATCAGGGATAGTGCAGACTAAGGGG
Source organism: Galagoides demidoff (assembly GCA_963574575.1). Lineage (NCBI taxonomy): Eukaryota > Metazoa > Chordata > Mammalia > Primates > Galagidae > Galagoides > Galagoides demidoff. The sequence goes on from CAUYQV010062169.1 coordinate 8,535, forward strand.
TAAGAATGGATTAGAGGATAGAAAGAGAAGCAGAGCAGCTTAAGTAACTAAAGCAACCCATATTACACATAAAATAGAAGGAAAGAGTGGGAAATCCACAAGTCCTCTCCTCTGGGCTCTGGGAACACTGCGTCCCTTCTTGGGTGACTCACAGTGGGATCACCTCACCCCCTGCTTCATGTGGTAAGGGCCTCTTTATAAGGAGACACACCGCGAGCCTTCTCCTCCTCCATCCCTGCAAGCCAAGAGAATTGCGTCACTGACCTCCAACACACACTCACTCCCTCCTCTTTCTAGCCGGCCACCACACAAGGGATCTTGTCTTGTGGTCCCTGAGATCCTTTCATCTGGGCTCCAAACCCACTGTCACCTTGGCCCTGAATCACTCCCCAGGAGACACTGGGAAAACAAAGCCGGACAAAGAGTGTCTGGGTCCTGTATGGCTAGAATTTACTGATCTCTGCTGGTGAGGGAACCTGGGCTATGCTCTTCCTGGGCAGAGCGCAGGAATAATTTTGAACTTGGCATTGTGGCCAGGCCTGCCTACAGACTAGGTTTCCACTGATTTGGGAGATACCAATTCACTCCAGCTCCTAAGAGCTTAAGGATAAAAAGGGCTGAGAGACATTCCCAAAGTTCTAGCTCCTCTGCCTTACTTGTTCAGTGGCTGAGGAATTGCTAGGGTTGGAAAAGGGCCAGCAAGTAGCCCCCCCCCCCCAGCTCTGTTCTCATTCCCTTTGGCTATTCTGTTTTGAGGGTAGCCCCAAGGAAAACATTTGGGCAGCTGAAAATGTCACTGTTTCTCAGATCCCTTTCCAAGACAGAGGATTCCCTCCAATTTAGTCTCAGCTCATTTCCATGTCTCATGGTCCTGACATTTTTCCTTGACCTTCTATGTGATGATACTCCACTTTGGGGCTTTGCCATTTTTATCTAACTTCAGAACCTGTGTTTCGATGGGCAGATTTAAGATGAGTTATAGGAATGCCGTTTACTCTCTTGAGTTTTCTCCCTTCTCAAATACATTTTGTTAGAACAACGCTTCTGAGACCATGCGGGATAGTTGGGGAAACTGCTGTACTAGAAAGTCAAAGGATGAGGTTCTGGTTTCCACCGCAATTACTTGTGGGACTCAGTGTCACTCAATTTTTCTGAGCCAACCTATCATATCTCTTCATCCTTAAGTGGCCCTAAGTATGCTTTATAAAAAAAAAATAACTATGTCAATTCAGTCTTCTTTTTATCTGAGTAGGTAATCAATATTCAATTTGTGTTGAATTTTGCTCAATGAATCTAGTGAGGGGAGCCAGAAAAAACATCAGTGGTGATACAGCCTGTGATAGAGCAAATAAAGCAGCACATGAGGGCAACTAAACTGAACTCAGAGGGCCCAGGAAAATCTCCTTGAGGATATAACATCGTCACTAGAATCTGAACAATGAATAGAAAGAGACCCAAGTGAAAAGGTAGCCAGGGGTTTCCAAGGATGGCTCTAGGAACTGACATCAGTTCACTGTGACCAAGTGTAGATTTGGAGAAGCAAGGTAGAGTGTGGATGGGAGTAGTGGGTGAGTGTGGCCTAGCAGAAGAGCAGGGGATGAAGATGGGATAGTGAGTAGTAAAGTAGTGGCCAAATCATAAAGGGCCATCATGGTTTATTAAGAAATGTGTACTTTACCAATCAGAAGCCATTGAACAGTTCTAAACAGGGATATATGACCAGATTTACTTTAAGCGGAAGCTTCAGTTTCTTTTCTTGATTGCAGGGTTAATGGGGTATTAGAAAGAGAAAAGAAGCAGAGGTTCAGACCAGGTCTACTTCTTACCTTTCCATGGAACCCAGCAGGCCCCCTTCCATCCTCACAGGACTCCCCAGTCCTTTAAATTCTTGGCTTACTTTCCAAACAATCTTCCCTCTCAGCAAAGAAAAACCTTTCACTGTGTGGCAAGTTCTTTCCAGCTAGCTGTCTATTGACCTGAGGTTTAGTCTCCTTTCTTTAATATTACTCCCTCACCAGCATCCTCCAAAAGGGCTGTCAACTAACACAGACAATAATCCACATTTCTAATCCAAGGCCCATTTCTTATCTCTTTCTCAAATTCCACTAACTCTCTCAATATTTACCTTTACCCACAATCTTTCAATCTCTGAACAATATGGTGGCCTCCTAAGGAAGACTAAGATAATGCTGATCAAATAGGTGATCAATCTACATGAGAAAGACTTTATATCTAAATGATAATGACAGACTAGCAAATGAACTCTTTGAAAACATCCATTCCTTTTCTTTCTTCTTTATCTCATAAAGTCCTATAAAGCTACAGTTTAAGGTTTAGAATCAATACCCTACATGGAAATCATCATGGTCATTATTAACTTTATCTCTCGGCCTTATGCCATTTTACTAACCTTAAAATTAAGGAATCTTGGCACTGGGGAAGAAAGTGTTCTACTTCAGTGTCAGAACTTTTTGGCGTGATTTGGCAATCGAGATCAAATTATGTCTTGCTACCTGAAATTTCCTTAAGAATTCCTTATTCTGCTCATCCCCACTCAACAGGTTTAGAGTAGGACCTCTATATCCAATAGGAAATAACTCAGCTCACTAGGCCTTAAGGTTCTAGAACAATACTATTCAAAGTATGATCAGCAAACTGGCGCTGGTCTGCGAACTCTTTGTAATTAGCCCATGATGAGGTAAGGACAGAAACTCACTGTAAGCATTTTAAAACTTTTATAGCAATTTGACATTGCCAGAACATCCAAACACATATTCAGAGGGCTTATCTCAGTTAAACAGGGCATAAAACAGATTGAGCATTGTTGAACCTGTACATGTACAGGTTTGTGCTGCATATTAGTTATGCACAGTAAGATCATGAGTCAGAATGCTTTGAAAAGCACTGTTCTAGAAGGTTTATAGGAGGGAAGAGAAGAGAGATGCTAGGAGGACTAGCTTTCGTCTTTTTTACCTCTTCTGGGTTCAAGAGAGAGTGAATCTGCTGCCTATGAGGAACAGGAAGCTGCTCCCACTAAGCCACTGACTGTATGGGGTGAAGATGAGGGCAGGAGTTGGTGGCCAGGTTATCAGGCAATAACAAACTCAGCATCCAAGCACGCGACTTCCAGCAATGCAAGGAGTTTCCTTTGTTTTGGGAAAACAAGAGCTGCAAGAAGCCTCTCCTTGACACGTTCTTGCCTGGCCTCGGGAGGAACCCAACCACCCCCAATACACAAATAGGACAGTCCTGGCCAGTGACCAACAAGCCAGTACCCTGACCACAACCCCTGTTTGCTTTTCCTTTTCCACCACTTCCTCAATTCAAGGGCCACTGTGGGGCCATAGGTAGCTGCCAGCCTAGGTCACCCTTCATGAACTTCACCCCCCATGACCCACTACCTAGTCCATACAACCCTTCTAATGTCCTTTCTACTGCCTACTTTCTCACTATGGTTTGTTCTGAGAGTAAGGGCTTCTGGCCCCTTCCCTAGAGTTGTAGGTAGTTATGCCTCAGAATACCATTCCAGCAAAGGCCATGGTATGCTCTAACAAACTAAACCCAAGAAGATCAGCAGGTAGCCAAGTACCCAAGAAGAATAATATTTGAGGTTTCAACAACCTCGACTACTCTGAATAACTATTTTTATGTTATCTGAATACTCAGTTGAATACATTAGATTCTCAGCTTCAAGAAACCAGTTATCACCAAGACTAAAATAGATAAAACAGTCAGCACCCGTAGCTTAGTGGGTAGGGCGCCAGCCACATGCACCAAGGCTGGTGGGTTCAAATCTGGCCCAGGCCAGCTAAAACAATGACAACTGCAACGAAAAAAAATAGCTGGGCATTGTGGTGGGCGCCTGTAGTCCCAGCTACTTGGGAGGCTGAGGCAAGAGAATCGCTTAAGCCCAAGAGTTTGAGGTTGCTGTGAGCTGTGACCCCCTGCCATTACACTCTACCAAGGGTGACACAGTGAGACTCTGTCTGGAAAAAAAATAGATAAAACAATGCCCCTACTCATGATGCAGACTGTCAAAACTAAACTTCCAAGGAGTTAGCTAGGAAGCTTAGGGCCAAATACCAAAAAAATATGCCACTACCTTTGAGCCTAGCCCTTTGAGGTATAAACTGAATAAATGTCTCAACCTCTCAGACTCACATGAAAGTGCCATCTAGGACCAAAAATTTCAGGATACTTTTCCCAAGAACTCTGAGGAGTAGGGCTAGCAAGTCCCACTTATGACTTTACTATGATAAATCAAGAGCCTAGGGACCAGCAAACCTTCCTCCCTCTCTGATTAATCAAGGAGCTTACTCTTTACCCCAATGGTACAAGTTTCTATGAAGACTAATTTGTCCAGTAAGGGGAGGGATATGGAGGCGGGACTCCCCCACTCCAGGCCTCCTCTGTGCCAAAGAAGAAGGAAACAGAATAAGCAAAATAAAATTCATAAAGTGAAGCAGTAATTATGGTGTGGTCAACAAGAGGCTGCTCCTCAGGCCCATCATTATGTGGCTAAATTTAACGCCCTGCGTGGCCAGGGGAGCTGTGCGCCCCGGGCACCGTGTGTCCACACAGACGCCAGCTCTGCCACCTTTACCCACTCGACAGCCGCCAGGACTGCCAGAAAGCAGGTCACAATTTTTTTTATAGTCTGTTTACCAAGATGCTGTTTTTACTGCCGAGGTTTCTCTCATTTTATCTTTTTCCCTTTTCCCCAAACAGACTGGCCTGTATTTTCTGTCCTGTTTTTTTTTTTTTCTTCTTTCTCCCTCTCTCAGTACTATTTTCAGAACTCTAATTTTATATGGTATGTCCCTTTTTTTTTTTTTTCGGTAAATATTTGCCATAACTAAGCCAGGCACATCCAGTTTAAAAGGCTCCGTCCCACAAAACATCAGGCCTTTAATGATACGCATCTCATTAGCTGGTTCTATGAAAGAGGGTATAGAAAAAAAAAAGCAACTTACAGACTCTCTCACTTTTTATATCTAGAGAGACCTATATTTATATATGAGGACAAGTTGAAAACTGACATTCTGAGCCCCAATATGAAGCCAGTACAATGGCCATTTGATTCGGGCCTTTAGGCCTCAGAAGCAGTTTCAGGAGAGAAGGGCTACTGGGCTGTTTATCTTTTCAGGTCCACCCAGAGGGTTCTGCCCCAATAAGTGCAGGACATACAACAACCAGTTCTCAAACTCTGATGTGTTAGGGTTCTGTATATCAGAGCAATGAAATTCTGGGACGTCCTCTAACACTAAATTTCTAAAAATAGCTGTAAGGAAACAAAGAGGCGCAGGCAAAAGAGCACCAATATTTCCCTCCTTCACTGGCCAAAAGTTAAAGAAAGTTAAGAAAATGATCAAAGAGATCCCTTCCAAGTTAGAACTTCCACACCTCCCACACACCATCCAAAGGGCTTCTCCAGCTCAGCAAAGCCCCAGAATTGAAGGGAAGATTTCTTTCTGTACATGTTAGGTTCTTATTGTCCTGAACATACGGCACAAAAGTACTCTCCAAATATTTGCCTGTGATGCTTTTAAACCCTGCTTCATACTCTTAAGATGGTGCTAGAGGAGTCCTTAGTATTAAATTTTTTTTTTTTTTTTTTGAGACGGAGCCTCAAGCTATCCCCCTGGGTAGAGTGCCATGGCATCACAGCTCATAGCAACCTCCAACTCCTGGGCTCAAGCGAGTCTCCTGCCTCAGCCTCCCAAGTAGCTGGGACCACA